>JAFVLL020033862.1:0-119132 GCA_021397915.2 Tor tambroides | reverse complement strand
TCCAGCACTGATAATAAATCAGCATATTAGAATGATTTCTGAAGGATCATGTGACACTTTAGACTGGAGTAATGGGTGATGGAAATTCAGCTTTGCATCACAGAAATAAATTAAACTTTAAAGTATATTAAAACAGAAACCATTATTTTATATTGTAATAACATTTTGCAAGATTACTGTTTTTTTCTGTATTTTTGATCAAATAAATGCAGCCTTGATAAGCATAAGAGACTTCTTTAAAAAATATTACAAGTCTTACTGATCTAAAACTTATATACTACCATTCAGAAATTTTAGATTTTTAAGCCTCTTATGCTGATCAAGGCTGCATTTTTTTTTTTTTTTTTATCAAAAATGTAGTAAAAACAGTACTATTGTGAAATATTATTTTAATTATTTTATTTTGTAATTTTTGTAACATTACAAATGTATTTACTGTCACGTGATCAATTTAATACATCCTTGCTGAATAAAAGTATTAATCTATTTAAAAAAAGACAACAAAAATTGACAGACACCAAACTTTTGAATAGATTTCATATGGAGAAGGTGAAGATAGGAGACCACACATTGCCAATGAGTGACAAAAGACTCTCTGGAAATCTGTCCTTGCAGTGCAGGTTCCAGACCATTAAGACCCAGACTCTCGCTGTGGTATGTGAATGCATCATTTTGTGCCTGGTTATGCAGGCCCTGTTAGAAAAAGAGTTTTTCAGTTCTTTAGCCATGCTGAGAGCAGGAACCAGTTGTGCTTAGATGGGCCACATGGCATTTTTGGAAGTTTGATTCAGTTATATCATTCGTAATGAATTAGACAATTGGATTGTGAGATATCCTGAAGATAAATTCACAGACTTTGATCAAGAAATGCTATAGTTATCCCCAGATATCGTGCCATGGAGCTGCATGTTTATTTTTGTGTAAGTCTATCAAACTATTTCTCAAAATTTCCAAATGATGACTGCATACTTGAGCTATGGAATTTTAGTTGTTCTTTTACCTTTGGTCTCTTTCAACTATGAGCCTCAAACCAAAACCACTTGTGAAGTTTTTCTACACAGTGGTGGAATGCAAAAAGAAGAATATTCCAACTAGCCAATTTTGCTGTTATAAAAATTGTATTTATTTATTTTCTGTATCTGGCATATTTTTGACACTTACTAATAAACCACCATTTATCAACAGATGTGCTGTATTTTCTTGAAGATGTTGCTTTTAAACAGCATGCTTTCACCGGACTGTAGTGTACAGTATGAGCTTCCCAGAGACTGCAGGGCTGGTGGGAGAAAGAAACTATGGCGATGTCAATTTATGAATGAAGGCACATACCTTTTGCTCTGATTTTATTTTATTTTTTCTAGCATTCTGCACAAGCTCTCAGATCGGTTCTCTGCGCATTATATGAATTTAATGTTAACGCGGTTGTCACATCCTGAACTTTTAAGAAGTAAATTTGGTTGTAGAATCTGGTCATCACTCTCGTAAATTACAGAAATCTGTGTGAACAGAACATGATTGTTAAAAGTGACAAGTGTATTTAGCTGTAGTGTGAACAGTTTCAGCACCCTCCAGTTCTCCAATTGTTCAGTGGAAAGTTTTGCTTCAACATCAAAACCTGTGATGTAGTAAGTTCTTGGAAAGAATCCCGAGACTAAAGTAATATCCAGAGGTCTTCTTATTAAGTTGTTGTTTGTACACTCTACACATCCTTCTCTAGAAGAGACTGAAACTTTCTGGAATATAGGGAAGCTCTGGTAAGCAGGTCAGATTCTTAGAGTAATATATTTAAAAACCCTCAAATGCATCCCCAAAAGAGCTGACCACAGTCTCGACAGGCAGCCTGAGTGCTCTCAGCCACTGTTAAACACTCAGCACACTGACATTCATGATGGTTAAGTACAAAATTATTGTTTTTTTTTTCTGAAATAAAAGACATAGAAAAACTTGTTTATTTGTAGCAGTTGTAAAGTTATTAAAAGGTGGCTAGCAAGCGCTTCTTTATTTTAGTTTCTTCCAGTTCCTGGGTGTCATGCAGCATCTAACACAATGAATCACTTTCCATTAGGAGTAACACAATACTTTAACATAGTACTTTTAAAAGTAACATTCCCCAACATTGTTTTCAATTGCTCATTCCGAGCATTTTGAACTCTGTTTCTGTTGCAGAGTTTTTGCTATCACTTCCTCCATTACCATCATATCAAGTGCCTGTCATTCTTTGAGAGCAGGATGTGACCTTCTTCTATGCAGAGTTTTCTAGTCAAGTGTTTTGTATTATCTCTCAAAGAAGTGAGTTAAACGAGGCCTCTTGTTGTGTTGTATCTGAAGCTTTGCAGTACGCTCCAGCATCACCCTAAGCAGGCTAAGCGCCTGGGAACCACCGGGGAGAGTGTAATTAACTTTAGTTGGTGCCCTGCTTTGCTGAACCATGACCTCACGCGGCCCACCCCCTGTGAGTGGCATGTTAGAGCAACATTAGTAGTAATGAGCTTTTATTTGGCAGGTCTGTCTGTGGCAGGTTGCCTCCCAAGGCTCACACTCTGATACCGAGGGAAAATGAAGGCTCGAAAAACGAGGCTAGTGGGAGGATGGAATGCACTTTTAGAAACAACGTGGGCGAAGCACAGGAGGTTCTGTGGTTATGTGTATGAGTGTGTGTTTTCATGGGCTCCTAGGGGCCACCCTGGACGTTTTTTACTGGATGGAGGTATTCACATAACGTGTAAATCATCTCAGTGTGACTTAACCTGTAGATGCAGGGGACCTGGGAACAATGGTGGGCAGAGGGAATTGTGGAAGGGTCAATATCTGAGAAAGGCTCTAAATATGACTGAAATAGAAACTCGTAGGCTGCATCCGAAATCGCATACATCACTGCGAAAAACAGTGGTAGTAGACAAAAAGTCTACTTAGTTTACAGCAGTGGTTCTCAAAGTGTGGGGCGCGCCTGCCGGGGGGGGGGGGGGCGCACGAGTACTGCAGGGGGGCGCGATCTCGGGGCGCGGGCCATCACCAGAAAAAGAAAAGAAATAAAACAGTAAACAGCCAAAGGATGTAACTTAGAATGGGAGATGGATCGGTTTGTGAAAGGGAAGAGAAAAGCCATGGACGAAGTCGCACAGACTCAGGCAGGTGCTTTTCATTCAAAAGCTAAATGCAGAAAATATGATAGGGCATATGCATTCTTGCTCTCGGCTTTACTCACTAGTCGCATCGCGCCGCTTGCGCCGCAACAGCTCTACACTGGACGCGACAAAGCGACCGTTGCAAATCATTTTAACTTTGTGTCAGTACATAATAAATAGAACAAGGCATCAGTTTAATGTTGGGGATTTGTTGTGTCGTGTTGCGCCGTATCCAGTGTGTAAACAGCATCACTTATTTTTCCGCTCGCGTCCGGTGTAGACACGGTGTTAATTTCGTTGGTGAGGAGGAAAGGCCTCTGTTTGTGTGTCCTATGCCTTAGCGGATAGCATGAAACTCACAAAAATGAATAAATCAATAAAATAAAAATAAATCAATAAAATAACAGAGAGAATAATAATAACAGTTATTCACTCTGTTATTTTTCAATGTTTCAAGTGATGCAAGTGTTTTTTTTTCCCTGTACGTATTTTAAATTTAAAAAAGCATAATTTTTTTCATAATGTTAAGTGAATTTTTTGTTAGTTTGAGGGGGAGGGGGAGGGGGAGGGGGGGGCATAGGTTTAAAGGGGGGCGCGACCAAAATAGTCTGAGAACCACTGGTTTACAGTGACAAACACCAAAAAACACAGGTGGTAAAGTGAAAGCCACATGATGCATCAAAGTTCATCAGAAGTAGCTTTTTCACGAGCTGAGGTAAATACTAATACATGGAAGGTGCACAGTATCATACACGCAAATACAAAACACCATCATGGTAACAAACATGACACTAAAATAAAGCAATAGACTTTCATTTACAACCTGTGATGTAACATAAAACTATGGAAGCCTGTTCCATAGTTATTGCAACTTTATCTCACAATTCTGAGATTATATCTCTCAATTTTGACTTTTTTCTCAATTCTTTTTCACTTTTTTATGCTTTTTTCTCACAATTATTTTTTATACCTCACAATTTTGACTTTTTCTCAGAATTCTGATTTTACATCTTGCAATTTACTTCCCCCCCCTGAATTCTGTTTACATCTCGCAATTCAGTTTTTTTTGTTTCCACCACAAAAAAAAGTTAAAAAGGTAATTTCATCTTTTTAGCTACAATTCTGCCTTTTTCTCGTAATTGCAAGTTTATATCTCACAGTTCTGACTTTTCCCCCTTAAAACTGCAAAAAATAGTCTGAATTGTGAGATACCGTAAAATGTGAGAAAAAGTATGAATTGTGGGATTTTGTATATTATTATTATTATTATTATTACTATTATTATATCCCATGGCAGAAACAAGCTTTCGTGTAACACCATAATGTACATAACAGATAAGAAAAAACTAACAAGAAACATAGTTATTTCAATGAAAAACCATCAAATGTGAAGTGTTACACAGAATTCTGGGAATATCAATTTTAAGGTAAATTATAAGGTGACTTGTTCCTTTTTACTTCCGAAAACTGTAGATTTAACAGTATTTTACATGAAATGCAGTGAATTGTTAGTTTTTCACCATATATGGTAAGGAAGCACCTTATATGGCCTTTTTATTTTTTTTTACCATAGCATTTTTACTAAACGTTAAAATTACGATAATTTTTTTACAGTGTAGGTTTTTTTTTTTTTTTCACATGAGAAACCAACTGTAGTGAGGGGGCTACGGTGTGGGAAGTGTGATTAGCTTGGTCGTCAGAGGAATAAAGCAAGCAAGTGCAGGAATCTTGACCCGCGGGTTTGGTCCGTGCTGCCTGCCGGGCCGGGAGAAAGAGGCTCTCCACAGAGGCGGCCTGGAATCCCAGTCCTGCCGCCCTCGCTTTCATTACTCTCGAGCTCCTGCTGTGGTGTTAGGGGGGCATCGGCAGCTCAGTTCCCCCCTCCTCTTCATCTACACCTATAGAGGAGGTCCCGGTCCTGAAGATGGAGACCTCCTGCTTCTCCACTCACCGTGTCCTCCTATTGTTTGGAAGGGAAGGGGGGTGAGTGTCCACCCTCTTGAACACACAAAGAGGGAAATGAAAGTTGTCTGAAGCCTAGGTGGATGGCTTTAGCGGGGTCTGCTCACTGAAATGGAGCACAGCATGCTTGTGGGAAATCAACTTTTTTGTGTCTTAAAGCTGTAATATCTTGGCTTCTTGTTTTGTAAGCTCACAATGGCTCACATAAAGTCTGCTGAAGGTATCATAGCATGTAAAAGCATGAAACTAAATCTGAATAATAACATGTTTTTTTGGATTGTGTAAACCATTCATTAGTGCACTGCATGTGGTTTATGATTGGTATGATAGAAATGGCTTAATGTGATTTATAAAATGTTCTATCTTTATTGGTCCAGGAACAACATTCCTCTACAATCAAATTTTAGGGTTGATATATAGGGTAAGATGGGGTACTTTTTATTTTATTTGATTATATATGTCCCTAAATATCATCTCAACACGTTGATTAAATTCTTGGAGGATTTTGGAGACAGTAATTCATTTAGAGCTGTACATTAACAAATAATGTTTTAATTTTGAAGGGAAAAATTAAGATGACACCCCTTTAGTATTAGGGCAGAAGGCCCACAGTAGCATGTTGTTTCTGGTGTTTTTATTATTTAATATAATAATTATTATAATTAATGTAGGCATTATTTAATAATTCTATGAATTGTATACGTTTCAAACATCTACATAACATATAAGTCATTTGAACAGAATCATTCAATCTGAATTCATAATTTTATTGCTATGACATTTCTTCAATTAAAAAAAAAACATACCTGTATATAAATCATATTTAGATTTTTTTAATATTCTCTTATGCTTACCAAGGTTGTGTTTGTTTGATAAAAAATTCAAAAATAGTGTTATTGTAAAATATTTTTACAATTTCAAATAACTGTTTTCTATTTAAATATATTTTAAAATGTAATTAATTCCTGTGATGGCAAAGCTGAATTTTCAGCATCATTACCTCAGTCTTCAGTGTCACATGATCCTTCAGAAATCATTCTAATATGCTGGTTTGGTGCTCAAGAAACATCAATCAATCAATGTTGAAAACAGCATGAAACATATTTTTATTTGAAAAATAAAAGTACTTTCATTTTTTTATCAGAGTAGGATTCCTACATCAGAGTAGGATTCTGTTTTTTTTATTTGAATGTTATTGTTCAACTACTTCATAACGCATACATTCAGTAGAATATTTAGTTTTTACATTTAGTCAAATAAATATTTGGGTAAAAATTATATCTAATATTATATATACTGCATACAAACAGCTAGGATAAATTTACTCCAGTTGCCCCAGATAGAGGATCATTTTACACTAGTAGTGGGGCAAGATGGTCCCTTTTCCATTTATTATTCTATAATAATAATATATTGTATTTTGTATCTGTGTTTGCCAAGCATTCTCATTCTTGTATGTAAGAGTATGCTCCTGGCCTTGGCTTTAGGCTGTGGTTAGTGGCTTAACCAGCATGCTTATCAATTTATTATCCCTCTGATTTGGCGAGTAGATTATAATTAGGAATTGAGTTCAGCCTGGGCAGTCTTGGCCTAATGGTTAAAGAGTCGGACTTGTAACCCAAAGGGATTGTAGGTGGGGGGAGTGAATATCCAGCGCTCTCTCCACCCTCAATACCACGACAGAGGTGAGACCCTTAAGCAAGGCACCGAACCCCCAACTGCTCCCCGGGCGCCACAGCATTGGCTGCCCACTGCTCCGGGTGTGTGTTCACGGTGTGTGTGTGCGTGTTTGTTCACTACTGTGTGTGTGCACTTGGATGGGTAAAATACAGAGCACAGATTCCAAGTATGGGACACCATACTTGGCCACACGTCCTTTCCTTTCCTTCCTTTTCCTAGTATTGTCTGCTAAGAAACCAACAAAAGATATTGATCCAGCAACATGTTCTGCATGGCCCAGTCCAGTTTCCATTATTTTGACAGACACGTCAAAACGAGCATGTTGTTGCACAAATGTTTTACTGGTCTAAATTTTTTGCTCAGGTGTTGAACACATCTAGTCTCAGAACCTAATGATTAATTTTTTAAATACAGAACCCATATGACAGAGTTTGTGGGTCTGCTGCATGTATGTGTGTGTGTGTGTGTGTGTGTGTGTGTGTGTGTATGTGTGTTTGAACATTTCTACATGCCCATAAAAAAACTCTTCCCTCTAATTGAGGATGATATCGTCAGTGGTAAAACCAAACAGACCCAAGAGGGAGGTCTGGAGCCTGTGAGAAGATATACTAATCCCTTCTTTCTTTCCTCTTCCCCTGTGGATCTGTCTGTATATGTGTGTGTTGTGTTGGTGCGCCTGCTGTGGATGAGTACTCCAAATGGCTTTGACTGTGAGAGCGACTGGGGTGAGGAGATCATTGTTTGTAGCACTTTTCAGTACTCCAGAGCTGCACCTCCAGAGAAGAACCCATAAAAAAGCACTTCCCCTCTAATTGGGGACGATATCACTCCCTCAGTGGTAAAAACAAACAGACTGGGGAATGAGGTCTGGAGCCTGTGAGATGATGCACTAATCCCTTTCTTTTTCTCTTCCTCCTCACGACTGCGAGTGTGTTGCCGTTTGATGGATGAACAGGCTTATTTGTCACACTTTTGAGTCCAGTCAGTTTTTCTCAGCTTGGGTTTATTTTTGAAAGGCATAGTCACATATCTATAAGTTGCAAAAATTATTGTAATCTTCTGTTATTGGCCAGAAGAAAAGCATAATTCATTTTGCATGGCCATGTCAAACTATATGGGGTAAGTTGTCACATTGGCTATTAAACAGCCTATTATGGGATTTTCAACAAAATGCAAATGGAAGAAGGATTATGAAGCACAAAATTTATGAAATGGAAGCAATTTAAAAGAATATCAAGGTCACACTTTATATTAAGGTCCAATTCTCGCTATTAACAAGCCATTGACCAAGACGTTTACCTCAGTAATCTCCTAATTTGCTGCTTATTAATAGTTAGTAAGGTAGTTGTTAAGTTTAGGTATTGGGTGCGATTAGGGATGTAGAATATAGTCATGCAGAATATGTGCTTTATAAGTACTAATAAACAGCCAATATGTTAATAATAGGCATGCTAATAAGCAACTAGTTAATAGTGAGAATTTGTCCCTATACTAAAGTGTTACCAATATTGAACTATTTTTCTCTATCAAAATTATAGTAAGTAATAATGTGATAATTGGGATATTAGTTAAGATGACAGAATATACATATATAGGGTCAATGTGATATTTTTTTTTTTTTTTTTTTTAAGTATGTCTCCTACTTTATGCTCACCAAAGCTGCATTTATTTGATCAAAAATACAGTAATGCTGTGAAATATTATTACGGTATAAATGAACTATTTTCTGTTTTTCCAGTCATCATTACTCCAGTCTTCAGTGTCACATGATCCTTCAGAAAAAAATTTTAATATGCTGATTTGGTGCTCAAGAAACATTTATTATTATTATTAATTTTGAAAACATTTGTGCTGCTTAATATTTCAGGGGAAACTGTCGAAGCAGCACCTGGTCTCTCTCTTTCCCACTGCCACAGCTCATGTGTAGCTTTAACTAACTGTTGCTCAGCTTTTCTGTCAGTACACAATGGGACTAGTCTGAGGAATAATGGCCTTCTTATTCTAAGTCCATATAAAGACCAAATATGCTTTTAACAGGGTAATGATTCAAATGTGTTTTGTCAATGTTAGATCAGCTTCATTTCGCATTTGCTCACCGATGTCAACTCGTAAAACATCTCAACACCTCGTCAGAACCGGTCGGGCTGCATAGAATACGCCATATTTCTTCTGCTGACGATGCTGAAGATGGTCTGTTGGGAGTTTGCAGGTCATAAGTGTAAGTGTCAAGCAGAGTTCAATAATTAAACCTATTGTAATATTTAGAACATCTGGACATGTCGCATGTGGAATCCTCATCGGCCGTCTTGTCTTACGCGCGCATCTTTATTTCCACGAAATACATCAATGTTTGACGCTGGTCTTTGGTTATTGAGCTGAAATTGTGGTTCCGTTCTTGATGATGTGTCATCTCGGGAATTTTTTGATGGAAATAACAGCAAACACCTGGACTGAATTTGCTCTACCTGAAAGCAGCCCATCAAAGTCTATTTAATGCTTCATAAACGTTACTTATTGCACAATGTTTATATCAATATGAGGTCCGGGGGCCTCCAGAGCTGAAACCTGAGGAGACGGTTACCACAGACTGAGTGGCCCATTAGCTTAATGGCTGTCTAAAGTTTCACTCAGGATGTATTGCTGTTATGGCTGAAAGCTTTGTGTTTCCCTTTTTTACGGCTCCCTCAGATTCACAACGCCCAGGAACAGGGAAAAGGAGAAGAACAAAACAAACGAGAAGGGAATGTGACACTTGTGCAGTATAGCCTATTTCTGTGTTGGAGTGTGGGTTGACTCAGAGACTCTTTTTCCTCACGGTCTGATTTTAAGTGACTGTCCTGGTCAGTGTCCGTTGCACTGAACTGCACTGACCTCGGGTCAGACCTTTAACCTCGGTCTGCAGCTGGTGAATGGAGAAACAGGGTGAGGTGTTCCCTATTTAATCCAGATTCCTTCTTGTTTAGAGGGTCGTGGAATGTTACAATCAACATTGGCATGAAGCTGAAGTATGCAAGCATGCAGCTCCTAATTAAACTTCAATTTTGTTTGACCTGTTTTTATTTGTTTGTTTTATAATTGCCCAAAATACTATATACATATAAACACCAGCGTTTAAAAGTTTGGAATAATTTTTTTCAAATGTTTTTGAAAGAAGTATTATCTTATGCTCACCAAGTCTGCATTTATTCAGTCAAAAATACAGTAAAAACAGTAATATTGTGAAAAACTATCACAATTTTGAGTAAATCTTTTTTTAGATTTTATGTAGGCCTAATACGATTTATGTAAATGGAATTTATTCCTGTGTTGGCAAAGCTGAATTTTAATCAGCCAGTAAATAAAAAGTATAAATAAATAAAAATACATGGTGATGGTTATGTGTGTGTGTGTGTGTGTGTCTGTGTGTGTCTGTGTGTGTCTGTGTGTGTGTGTCAAAAAAAAGATATATATTTTATTTAGTATTTTTATTTATTAAAGGAATAGATCACCGAAAAATGAAAATTTTGTCATCATTTACTCACCCTCATATCGTTCCACACCTGTATAAGTTTTTTTCTTGTGCTGAACACAGAAGACATTTTGAAGAATTTTGAAGAACCAAACAGTCGTTGGTCCCCATTGACTCCCACAATAGGGAAAGAAATGCTATGGAAGTCAACAGGGACCTGTTTGATTACCTACGTTCTTCAAAATATCTTTTTTTATGTTCAACATAAGAAAGAAAGGTTTGGAACGACATGAGGGTGAGTAAATGTTAACAATTTTCGTTTTTCGGTGAACTATTCCTTTAATTTCATTTTCTTTTGACTTTTTTCTTATGTACGGCACCAGGACCCCTACTGGTGCCCTCTTAAAAAGAATAGGTGTGTGACGTCCCTGATTATAAGGAGTAAGGAAATTTTGACATTCACAATTAGCATTATGTTGAAATCATCTGCACTCTGTTATTATTATATTGACCTGTTGAGTCAAGAAGAGCTGTTGTGCTCACGACTGACTTACTCTTCATTGCCGTGACTGAGTTACTCACACAATAATCATCACTGATTTGATTTACAGGATACTGCTGTCTCAAAATCATAACCCCCCTGAATTCCTCTAAAACGCAAATACAGTTGCAGCTGGGAAATGACACACTGCGTCAGTGGGGTTGCTGTTTCCAGTAAGAGAAATTTCGACTTCATTTTTATTAGAACTAACGGAGATGTTTACAGTGTCAGTTGGAAAAATAAGTTACGTGTTATTCATTTGTCTTTGCTGACCTTTCACAGCAGTTGTCCATCTCGCTAAATGTGAGCAGGGCCAGATTTTTGGGAGTCCAGACATCTGATGCTACTCTTTAAAGGTCCATAGTAACTGCTGGAACATTTACTTTTAGTGCTTTTTTTCTTGTGACTTTGGTTTACAGCTAAATGGTCTGGAATATTTGGATACAGTCATGTTTGTCCATTTACTTTTGTTACTGAAAATGTCTTCTTTTAAAAATGATATAACATCCATGGCGCATGAATCAGAATCAAGTCTTGACCATAGTGCATTTAATTGGGTGTTTCTTCAATTGCAGACATTTTTGTGTCCTGTTGTTTGTTTGTTTGTTTGTTTTGTTTTAATATGAAACAGTCTGTTTTTTTTTTTCCATTAATTTTTCTATTTTTTAAATGCCCTTCATTTAAATGATAGATTTTGTTTTGCCCTTGTCATTCAGTATTAAAATATTAATTATTACATTTTACATTGATTAATTGTAAACCATTTCACTACTTGTATGAAAATGATTAAGTAAATACAAAGAAATATTTGGGATACATTAAATATTAGACATGAAATGTCACATAAGACAATTAAGCATACTTTTTTCACACAAAATGTTTAAAATGTTATTTGCACAACAGAAACTGTAGGAGATAAATAAAAATAAATAAATAAAAAACTAAATTTGTGATGGAAATTTTCATGGGTTTCAGAACAAAAATGATATAATTGTCATGTGATACACTTTTGGATATTGTACCAGCGAGACTGAAAAAGTTCTTTTAAAAGGAGTTTATTTTCATCCACCGGGACAAAGAGTGGCCATAGTTGAAGAAACCCAATTACAATTTCCCTCTAATTTGCACTTCATTTGTCAGACAACAACTTTTTATTTAGTCTTTACTATAGCTCCTCATTATTCTCCCTTCTGGAGAAATGAAATGTGAGAGAAGATGAGGATATTTTCTCCATTTTATTGCTCGCCAAAAGCAGTCTTTGTACTTTTTAATTCGTGAAATTCTTATAAACACATTACCCACAAACAATCTTGGCATGGCGGAGACAAAGTTGTTACGAAGCTATTCTCTGTCACCCCGGTACTCTTGACCCTGCTTGACCCGATCTGCCTGACAGGCTTCGACAGGCTATTTCCACTTGGTACAAGAGGCTGAGTGAGCGTCAGGTTCGCTTGCCTTGAGACAGAAGCATCAAGCTTCCTCCACTTGTCTATGCAAGGCCCTAGAATCACTTCTATTAGCCCACCACTGTATGTTTATGTGTTTCGCAGACCGTGGTGTGAGATTCAGTCAATCGCAGCAGCCCCTTTGGGGCCACTGCGCTTTTGACCTGGCTAAGAATTATTTCTCAGCGTGCAGAATGATTTCATAGCTTTTACAGGAGCGGTGGCCCCTCTCCTCTGTCAGAAAAGGTTTCCTTATATTTATGCAAGTCATTTCCAGATAATGAATTAGTCTTTAGAGAGAAATACTGATCATACCATCTGTAGCATATACGTGAGATATTTGTATTTTGAATGTCATGGCTTCAGTATTTGATTATTAACTCTCATAATAAAGGTCGTGCCTGTTATGGTTATAGTTTTTTTACAAAGGCAGCTGAAGACAGGCAAAGATGGATGTGAATCCTAAGAGTGGATCATCATAAGATAAAAAATAATAGGTCTGCTAACTGTGGGATTAATAAAAAAATAAAGTTACCATTACCATACCATTATGAGGTATACAGTCACAATTGCAAGAAATAAATTCACAGTTGTAAGATATAAAAATCTTACAGATACAAAAGTCACATTTTGAGATAAAAAGCTGAATAAAGTTGCAATTATGAGAGATAAAGTGAAAATAAATTTTGCAATCATGATATACAGTATAACGTAAATTAGCTGGACCAGCCTGAAAGTTTGTTTGTTTGTTTTTATTTAATTTTTTAACATGGGCTATTTTGAATGTCATGGCTTCAGTATTTGACTTTTATTTACTTTTCATTAATTTATTTATTTGTTTGTTTTCTAGAATGTGCATGCAAATTAAGCCTGAAAAAATACAGTGTTTTGTTTGTTTGCTTGTTTTTTCTTCTTCACTTTTTAGTTCTTTTAAGTTTTTATTTATTTTAAATTCATTCAAATTAGCCAGACCTGCCTGAAAAATATGGTATAATTATTTTAATTTATTTTATTTCATTTCTTTTTATTTTATTTTTTATAATTGCCTTTTTGACGTGAGCTATTTGTAGTTTGAATGTCATTGCTTCAGCATTTGATTTTTTTCATTTGCTTTTTTAGTTCTTTTTTTAATACAGTTTACAAAAATACAGTTTTTTTTCCCAGTTGTTGTCAAATTTTACTGATGATTTGATACACTACATGAGCTATTTGTAGTTTAAGTGTCATGGCTTAAGTATTTGATTATTAACTCTCATAATAATGGTCGTGCTTGTTATGTTTACAGTTTTTCACAAAGGCAGTTGCAGACAGGCAAAGATGGATGTGACCTGGTGAAATTCAGTGCTGTGTTTAACTATTTACAGTGAGCTTGATGATGTACTAACGGTGCATTCGGTACTTGTTGAGTTGTTGGTGAATGGAAGAAAGGGAGATGCCACATGTCAAGTCCTGATTTATGTGCTCGGGGTAAATTATATCCTGAACTCACTTTTCCACTTTGTCAAATGTGATTAACAAGCAGTTCACACGCACCCCTAAACAAGCAACCATTTTTCAGCCCGCCATTGCCCGTCACCCTGTCTCCTCGCAGCAACAGCCACTCACTCCGGCGTCTTCTCAACATGTCCAGGGCTCAGAGGTCATATCGGTGTGGTGAAGAGAGAGTGAGAAGTCACATTGTTGAAGAATACTTGTGATAATGATGTTTTTTGGGATCATGGGGGGGGGGTTATGTCTGCTAAACATGGGAAGTCATTATTAATCAGTTCTTTTGTCTTCTCACGTAGCAGCTGCTTTCTGTTAGAGAGAGTCACTGATTGATTGAACAAATTGATGATCCTGTCTACAGATGCATATATTGCCTCACTATATGCTGGACTGTTTATGCTCTAGTTTTGCATATATCAAAGATTGTGTGGATGTTGCGTGCGTGCGTGCGCGCGCGTATGTTAAATAAGCATATTTTCTGTATGGAAGCCCATATCGACATCACTTACCCCTATGTCGTTCCAAACCCGTAAAAGCTTTGTTCGTCTTCGGAACACAAATTAAGATATTTTTGATTCATTCTGACAGCTCTTTGACCCTCCCATAGACAGCAATGTAATTAACACGATTAACATCCAGAAACGTGGCAAGGAGATCGGTAAAATAATCCATGTGACATCAGGGGTTCAACCATAATTTTATGAAGCTATGAGAATATTTTTTGTACGGAAAGAAAAAAAATAATGACTTTATTCAACAATTCGTCTCCTCCATAGTGACAGCGTATCCGTGTGGTGCGGCTGACACAAAACAGTGTACGCTTTTTGCGTGCAGTGGATACTCTCCAAAATGGCGCTACAGTGAAGCGGCGGAGACGATTTGTTGAATAAAGTTGTTTTTTTTCCATCCAAAAAGTATTCTCGTAGCTTCGGAAAATTACGGTTGAACCCCTGATGTCACATGGATTATTTTACCGATCTCCTTGCCACGTTTCTGGACTTTGATCATGTTAATTACATTGCTGTCTATGGGAGGGTCAGAGAGCTGTCAGAACGAATCAAAAATATCTTAATTTGTGTTCCAAAGACGAACAAAGCTTTTACAGGTTTGGGACGACAGGAGGGTAAGTGATTAATGACAAAATTTTCATTTTGGGGTGGAGTAACCCTTCAAGTTTAAAATAAGAAATAAAGTTGCATTATGAGATATTAAGTCACAATTAAAATAAATAAAACAAAATTTTTTATAAAATTAATTAAATTAAATTAAATTTATATTTGTGAGATGCATCACATTTTGAGATAAAAAAATGCACATTTCCACAAGGTTGCAATTATGAGATATGTCAAGTTTTATTTATTTTTATTTTTTTTGGATGGTGATTTGAGTTATATTTTATGAAGCGTTGTTGAAGCAATATTACATTTTAAAATAACAAAAATTATTGTTTTCTATTGTAATATAGTTTATAATGTAATTTATTTCTGTGGTGACATGATCCTTCAGAAATCATTTTAATATGCTGATTTGGTGCTCAAGAAAAAACAATCAAAAATCAAAATTACTTGTACTGAACTGATTCTGTAAATTAATGATGTGAAAAAAAAATATATTGATTTAAAAAAACTATGAAATAATAAAAAAGTGCTTACTTGATTATTTTTTTCAGTATTCTTTGATTAATATGAAGTTCATCTAATTGAAATTTAAATCTTTTTTAATATTATAAATGTCTTTTCTGTAACTTTTGTTAAATTTAATACATTCTTGCTGAATAAAAGTATACATTTCTTTAAAAAAAAAAAAAAAAAAAAGTTCTGATCCCAAACAGTAGTGTCTTTAAAGTATGACAATAATGGCTACCTTTATTGTATTGAACCGTAAAATTTAAAAAAATCATTTTGTAGATTTAAGTCTTTTACCAATATATCTTTTACCAACACTATATCACTATTGCATTTTCAACTTTCCTGTTTCTTGGAGATTTCCAACATGTCAACTTCTGGCTCAGTCAATAGCGTGCGTTTGTGGCAAGACCCCATGTTTGTCTAAACAGTGGAGAATGGCAGAATGTGGTGGATCAGTATTTTACAACTTCATTTGTTGCCGCTAATGCGCAGAAACTGCACGCTTCACCTTTAAGGTGTGAATCAGGAAATGTGCAGGATAAAAGGGGAAACATCCTTATCTTTGCCTGATTAAGACCCCGGGCCCCTGACCTTACTCACCACTTACATAACGCACAGACACTTTCCGGGAGGGGGGGCATCCGAGGGTTTCTCACGCTCTCTGTAAGATTTAAATGTGAAAGCATATTTACAGTAAAGGAATTGTGTGCAGCATGTGTCTGCCATTATCACCGATCACCCCGTGGTCACTGCCATTGACAGAGCCTCTGTGTGGGCCCTGGACAGGAGAGTACGCAGTAATTTACCTCAGAGATGCAACTGATTGAGAACTTTGCGAGATCAAAATTTGATGCAAGTTGTTGCTTTTATTAGTCTTTTTGTGTTTGGCTTCAGTGACATCATCTGACACACTTCTCCATTTCTGCTCTGAAACGAAGACGAGATTGAAGCAGTCCTCCAGATACATTGTTTTCACTCCAAATGGGAGAATTTATTGCCCATTTTAGGGTCGGTAACAGTTTACTGAGGAAAATGGAGCCCAGCTTCCATTGTCCGCCGTCATCTGGTCAGGAAGGCTCTTGGGAGCTGATAAATGGAGAAATTCTGTAGCGAGGCAGTCCAGGGTGAAAGACTGACCGTAGGCTTCTCTCCATTACTCATCCTTTTATTTATTTATTTGTTCAGGGAATAAAGTGCTACATTTATGACTTGTGCTGGCTCCATAATCATAAGAGTAATTTGCAAGGCAGTAAAACGTTTCATTGTTCCAGTTGCCTCTCGCACTGTATACCCTAAAGTGAAACCAGTGTTCTCCTCATCGTAACTTTTTTTTCTGTAGTAGTGGATGATTGTAGACTCATTGACAACTTAATTTGGTTCCTAATTTAATTTGGAAATGTGGAGGAAAACTCAAACTGTAGAGCACATGTAACAAGGCCTTCATCACTATTAACACAAGCATTTGATTTCAATTGGAAATATACCGGTAATTTGTCTTTTTAAAATGCTTTTGAATATTTTAATCTAAAATCATACCAGTGAGGGTTTTTTTTTTTTTTGGTGAAATAGAACCAACCGATCCAACATGTGAACATGTTAATTGTACATGTATGGCGCGTGCTTGTGGAAAAAGTGGCACGTGACGTATAAGCGTTCAGTTGACAGTATCTGGGGAATAATGTTGATTATCACAAACAAACAATAAATAAACAAACAAATAAATAAAATATAATTGCCTAATATTTTGAAAATTTGAAGTTAGGGTGAGGCGCTTACAATGGAAGTGATTGGGGCCAATTTTAGAAAATATAAAAGCATAAATATAAAGCTCATATTTTATAATAAATATATGAATTATTTTGTTAAAAATTGTATAATTTTTAGCTGAAAAAGTTGTTGAAAAAATTTGTTTTAGCATTTTATCTTTATCTCTTTGGCTTTTTTTTTTTTTTTTTTATATTAGACACTAAAACCATGTTAACACATAATATTACTATTCTACTGAAACAGTATTTTAACACTTTCTGTTTGGCCCAGTTCCTCAAAAGTTTGGGGTTGGTAAGATTTTTTAAAAGATTTTGATAAGTTTTTTTAAGTCTTTTTATGCTCACCCAGGCTGAATTTTTTTATTAAAAAAAAAAAAAAAATCTATTTGAATATATGTTGCATGATCTTTCAGAAATCATTCTAATATTCTGATTGGTGCTCAGGAAACATTTCTTCTTATTATCATTAATGTTGAAAACATGATATTTTTGCTGAAACCATGATAGATTTTTTTTCAGGATTGAAAGTTAAAATATATATATATATATATATATATATATATATACAGTGGGTACGGAAAGTATTCAGACCCCCTTAAATTTTTTCAATTTTTTTATGTTGCAGCCTGATACTACAATTGTTTAAATTCATTTTTTTCTCATTAATCTACATGCCGTACCTCATAATGACAAAGTGAAAACAGAATTTTAATAATGTCTGTAAATTTATTAAAAAGAAAAAACTGAAATATCACTTATGTAAATGTGATATTTACATAAGTATTCAGACCCTTTACTCCATACTTAGTTGAAGCACCTTTGGCATTAATTACAGCTTCAAGTCTTTTTGGGTATGATGCAACAAGCTTTGCACACCTGGATTGGGGGAGTTTCTGCCATTCTTCTTTGCAAATCCTCTCAAGCTCTGTCAGGTTGGATGGGGACCGTCGGTGGACAGCCATTTTCAGGTCTCTCCAGAGATGTTCGATAGGGTTCAAGTCAGGGTTCTGGCTGGGCCACTCTAGGACATTCACAGAGTTGTCCCTAAGCCACTGCTGTGTTGCCTAGGCTGTGTGTTTAGGTTCATTGTCCTGTTGGAAGGTGAACCTTCTGCCCAGTCTGAGGTTCTGAATGCTCTGGACTGGGTTTTCATTAAGGCTACCTCAATATTTTGGTGCATTGAGCTTTTCTTCTACTCTGAGTCCCTCAGTCCCTGCTGCTGAAGAACAGTCCCACAGCATGAGGCTGCTACCAGCACACTTTATTTTTGGGATGGTACTCTGCAGGTGATGAGCAGAGCTGGTTTCCTTCAAACATGATGTGTAGAATTGAGGTTCATCAAACCAGAGAATCTTGTTTCTCAGAGTCTGAGGGTCCTTTAGGTGCTTTTCTGCAAATTCCAAGTGGGTTTTCATGTGTCTTCACTGAGGAGAGGATTGAGTTTGGCCACACCGCCATAAAGCCCAGATCGGTGGAGTGTTGCAGTGATGTTTGTCCTTCTGTAGGTTTCTCCCATCTGCATATATGATCATGGAGCTCAACTAGAGTGACCATCAGCTTCTTGGTCACCAGTCTAGACAAGGCCCTTATCCATCAGTTGCTCAGTTTGGTTGGGCGACCAGCTCTTGGAAGAGTCCTGGTTGAGCCAAACTTCTTCCATTTGAGAATTATGGAAGTCACTGTGCTCTTGGGAACCTTCAGTGCAGCAGAATTTTTTTTGTAGCCTTCCCCAGATCTGTGCCTCGATACAATCCTGTCTCTGAGCTCTGCAGGCAGTTCCTTTGACCTCATGGTTTGTTTTTCACTCTGATATGCATTGTCAGAGGTGTGTACCTTTCCAAAACATGTCCAATCAATTTAATTTGACTCCAATCAATGTGTAGAAACATCTCAGCAATGATCAAGAGAAATGCGAGGCACCTGAGCTAAATTTCAAGTTTTGTTGCAAAGGGTCTGAATACTTACGTAAATGGGATATTTCAGTTTTTTATTTTTAATACATTTACAGACATTTCTAAATTCCTGTTTTCACTTTGTCATTATGAGGTACGGAGTATAGATTAATGAGAAAAAAATGAATTTAAACGATTGCAGTATCAGGCTGCAACATAAAAAAATTGAAAAAATTTAAGGGGTCTGAATACTTTCCGTACCCACTGTGTATATATATATATATATATATATATATATATATATCATATGTAACAATGTTAAAATCTTTACTGTCAGTTTTATTCAGTTTATTGTGGAAGTTTAATTTCTTTCAAAAACAAAATCAACATTATGCCAGAAATGCTGTCGATTGAGCTTGACTTGTACTAAATCCAGAATATTCCTTTCAAGCCTTATTTATTCAAGTTTGTGTCATGTATACATAAACAGACAGATTTCTATAACTCGATTAGAACTGCACAAGTAAACATACCGAATACTTTAGAAGATCTTTGACCTTCTGATTAGAAGATAATTCAAAATATAAAACATCAGGAAGAAGAAAACCAGCTGGAGGTGACCTTACTTGACTGGGAGCTTAGTGATGCATTGATTCTGAGGAGGCTGCAGTTGTTCACTGTCTTGCCCTCCAAGCTTTTGATGTGCATCTGTCTCTTTGTTCTTTGACTTGTATATTGTGCTTTTGCTTTATTTATTTTCAGGTAATTATTTCCAAGTCTTGCAGCAGACTGATTTGACACTTGCATGTAAAGTGCGATGTAGCTTTTCGGCCCCTTCTAGTTTCCTGTTAACATGCAATGACAGCACCGCAGCCGCTGCAGCGCAAGATAGATGGGGGAGTCTGCATGTGACATCTTAAACATGTTACTTGCGAATGTCTGTTTATTTGAATTCTTGAGAGCCGTGATCACATTCAGAAGAATTCTCTCAGATTCCCTCTATAGGGGAGCAAGTACTGTGGAAAACCGAGAAACCACTGCAAAATGAAATGTAGTTTTATGTAGAACATTGGTTTATTTAAGTCAAACTTTTGGGTGTGGGTGCGTGGCAATTATTTATTTTTATCGTGCATCGTGGTAACTAATGAATTTGCTCTTTAAATGGCAGAACATTGTGTTTTAAATTCCCCTTGTGCAACTGTCACCCATTATTATTCAAATAAGCATGTGATCTTACAGAGTAAATTACATTCACTTTTGGCAGTCATGAATGTCTTCTATTCTTTTATTCTGCATTGGTTATAGATCTAGAGAGAAGTTTATGTGAAGGCAAATGCAGTTAGATTGAATCAAATAATATGAGTGCTGGTGAGTGTATTGTTTACACATTAAATTGTACACCTCATTTACATAGTTGTTGTAAAGCATGCTAGGTAACTGTCCATGCTGTCCATTACTACAGAAAATAATTCAGAATCATCCCTAACTTTGAAAAAAACAAACAGTGGAAGTCTATGGGCAAAGCATTAAATGTACAGAGTGTATTAAACATTACACATGTTAATATGAGACTATAGGTAAATTTTGCAGTCCAATTTTCTCCTGTCATGATGATGTAACTGTGAACCCTGTAACTTTTGCACAACATGCAAAGAAACCAGAAAGGAATTAAGGCCCTTTCACACCAAGGACAATAACTATAAAGATAACGATAAAGATATAGTTCTAAAAATCATCCTCAATATTAAAGAATAGCAGAGTCCACACCACAGCTTTTTTCCAGCTCCTGCTGTCACGACCTCGTGAATTTAAAGCAGCAGATATCGTCCGCTGGTTTGGACACTAATATCGTTATCTTTATAGTTATCATTCGTGAACGGGGCTTTACACTGGTAACGCAAAACTACACATTAATATGCCTAGAATTTGTAGTCCCACAACTACAATTGATTTAGACTATTTTACAGCTGAAATGACACATTCACAGCACAAGAAACACTTTAACAAAATACAAGTGTTACATTTCTGCTTTTAAACACTCCGTAGTGCGTTTCCTCAGACTTCTATTAAGTCCAATACTATAAATATGATTTTTGTTTGTATTTACAAACTGAGGGGAGATTAAAATTATTTGCTGTGGAATTTTTAATTTGAGAATTGCACTAAAAGGAATAATAATTAAAAAGTATAAGCGATTTTGGTCACACTTATTTTAAGATCCAATTCTCACCATTAACAAACCATTAACTATGACTTTTGCCTCAGTAAATTCCTAAATTGCTGCTTATTAATAGTTAGTAAGGTAGTTGTTAAATTTGGATATTGGGTAGGATTAGGGATGTAGAATATGGTCTTGCAGAATATGTGCTTTATATGTACTAATAAACAGCCAATATGCTAGTAATATGCATGCTAATACGCAAGTAGTTAATAGTGAGAGTTGGTCCCTATACTAAATTGTTACTGCAATTTTCTACGAACAATGATTTTTGCCAAAAAAAAAAATAATAATAATAATCAAACTAAATAATAATAATTCCTGACCCCTTGTTTCATGGCAAACAAGTGCAAACTCATTACACAAAATAAAAAATAAATATCCTGGAGTACATGTACTGTAGATCAGGTAGGGCGGTGACTCGTCTGTTATTATTCCGACTGGTCCATAATTTAATAAGGCATAAACCAAATGGATGAGCTGCAATAAAGCAGGTGTTTACTTTCCCCACTGCAAGGCAGTAATCCAACACTGCAAATCACCGGAATTTAAGAGATGGTTTGTGCCGGTGGAGGAATATGCTGGCCTGTGGTGTAACCTAGTGACTTACAACACAGACTGTGCATGTTTATATAAAATTTGCATTAGAAATTTTGCAGGAATGTAAAAAACTGAAGGCTGATTCACACTGCTCACAGAAGGCCAAAATTCCAAACAATATGGGGAACATATCTATCATTTTCAGAAGTGCCAATTAGCCATTTGTTCCACAACAACAGCACTCATGCACTTTCATTTCTCAGAAGTTTATGCTTACATTGACGGAGATGTCATCTCAGTGTTTGACGTTTGCTGGACAATTGACCCTTTGCATAGACCTGCCCCTTTGTTACTGTTGCTACATCTGACAAGCCATGGCGCTAACATGCCACACATCATGTTCTCACGCAGTGAAAAATTCATTGAGGAGCAAAGAGGAAACTGGCGATGCACCGACAGACAAGACAGGTCAGGTTACTTTTGGTATAAATCAAATTCTCAGCTTTCAAATTTTGTCATTTTGTTAGAACTTCAAACAATCAATACAGTTTTGTGGCTCTTTAATGTGTCGTGACAGATCACCGTAGTGCCTCAGTTCAAGTGGCACGTTAACCGATCGTCTCTTCCAATTTACTAGTTATAGCACAAAAAAAACTTGCATGGACATCAAAAGGTATCTTGTTTAAACTCCAGAAAGACGTCAAGACACACCATTTTCATGTTCAAGTCCACCAGTGTTAATCATCTCTCCTGTCTGGTTTGTTTGTTGGACAAAAATGGCAGATTCGGTGTTATGATTGGTCAGATCGCCTGTTAATCAAACTCCCTGCGAAGGGTCAATTATATCAGTCTAACTGCTCAATCATTCCATGATACAACAAACACTGTTTGAACATGTTCTTTCAAGGAAAGAATACAGTTTGTTTAAAGTTTTCATTGAAAAGCTTTCCCTACTGTAATTTTCAAATTACAAAAGCCACTTTTCAGCAAATCACATACATTTGTACAGCAGTTAAATTGATTTATTGTGGTTCTTGTGTGTCTTATGACCAAACAACAAACAGTTGTCATTTGTTGGCACTTGCCGGTGCAGCATAAACTAGACCTAAAATGATAGCCTTTGGAACATTTCAATGTTCAAAGTTTAAAAAAGGTCTGATAATTACATTAAACCTACTATTTACATTTGGGAATTAAAGTCTTTCCAATGATATAATAGCTTAAAAGGATAGTTCAGCCAAAACTGGCAATTGTATTCATTTACTGTCCCTCATGTTGTTCCAAAACTGTATGACTTTTTGCATGACACAAAAGAAGATATTTTGAGGAATGTTTGCGTGTTTTTGTTTTATTTATCCACACATTGGAAATCAGTGGGCTCCAATGTTGTTTGGTTCCCAGCGTTGTTTAAAATATCTTTTGTGTTCTGCATAAGAGATAAATACATACAGGATTGGAATGACATGACAGTGAGTAAATAACAGAATTTTCATTTTTGGGTGAACTATCACTGTTTGTTGAGTGTTAATTTACAGGCGCAACTCAATAAATTAGAATGTCGTGGAAAAGTTCATTTATTTCAGTAATTGAACTCAAATTGTGAAACTCGTGTATTAAAGAAATTCAATGCACACAGACTGAAGTAGTTTAAGTCTTTGGTTCTTTTAATTGTGATGATTTAGGCTCACATTTAACAAAAACCCACCAATTCACTATCTCAACAAATTAGAATACTTCATAAGACCAATAAAAAAAACATTTTAGTGAATTGTTGGCCTTCTGGAAAGTATGTTCATTTACTGTATATGTACTCAATATTTGGTAGGGGCTCCTTTTGCTTTAATTACTGCCTCAATTCGGTGTGGCATGGAGGTGATCAGTTTGTGGCACTACTGAGGTGGTATGGAAGCCCAGGTTGCTTTGACAGTGGCCTTCAGGTCATCTGCATTGTTGGGTCTGGTGTCTTTCATCTTCCTCTTGACAATACCCCATAGATTCTCTATGGCATAGGTCACTAACAGGCGGACCGCGGTCAGTTCGGACAGAGACGCCCTCACGGGACCCCGGACCTAAACTAGCTCAGGGATGAATTTAAAACCTGACAGAGGTGCTTCTATTTCAACCGGCGCAGCTTTTGTACCAGCTCTGCATATTTGACCGTAAGTGCAGGACTCTACAGTGCAACCATTTCAGGCTCATTTGCGACTGAAAACTACTGCGTACGACTATGAAAAAATATTTAGGAGCATCTGTGCGACTGACCCGATCAGCATATTTGTGATTATGCTCAGGGGAGCGCAATCACAAATACGTTTTTGCAGCGTTGAGTAGGCTAATCTATCACAGACATATCTCACGAATCCTTTCATAAGCAAAGTGTAAACAGAGTGTAAATAAGAGATTCATTGCACAGTGTAGAGAGCTTCATTGATTATAAATGTGAGATCGCGATGAACTAAGATGAGTGACAGCTTTTAATGATTTTTAAGGGAGTTTGTAAATGTGATACTGATTTAATACAACAGTTCAATAAACAAGAAGTTAATATTAAGTGACTTACATTGTCTGACTATAACACTGTTGTCTGATTTTGCTCTATTTCGTCGTCGAAAATAGTTTGAAACAAAGTCCCAGCCAAGCCGCTGCGCATCTCCATTCAAACACAGCGGTGTTTCGTTAATGAATGAACGTGCGTTTTTAAACGAATCTAGTGAGTCAGTGATTCATGATTACCCATTCATAAAGACAGTCACTTGCTTCATTCCTGAATGGATCAGCCGTTCGAATGAATCAATTGAATGAATGAATCAGAGATAAAATCAGTGACATACCGCCACCTACTGGCAGTTTTAGTTTCATTTTTAAAGTATCTTTCAGTTATTTAAATCATTTAATATTTCTATTTTCAAAATTTTATATTTAAAACATTAATCTCATTCTCAACATGGATTATGATTTAACTGCACTCATGCCACCTCTGAGCCTCATTAAATGTCTGAAAATAAACTTACAAGCCACTTTTGTGTTCTTCTGTGCCACCTCTGTACAAATTAATTTTGTTAATACTGATTTCATTTGATTGGTAACTTATTCTTATTCTACTTGTTTTTATTCTGTCGTTTTAATTAGAATTTTTTAAAAGCTTATAAATATAATTTTTGAAAAATTTGACAAAAGATTACATACATTAAATAAAGTTAGAAAAATGCCATTACAAAAGGTAAAAACAAATTTCCACTGTAAATCACTTTAAGGAGTCAAATATCACCTCGTAATGGGAAGGCTAATTTTTGATCAAATTTTGTATTATTGATTTGAAGGTGCTCCTAAATTTTTCCCTGTGTTCCTAAATTTTTTAAGTTAGAGAAGTAAGCGTAGAGCCCTGAAGTGCCCTGAGAGTGGACATCACCCGAAGATGATGTGTTATAAAATGTAAACAATTAAGGCAGTAAAATATATTTATATGTTATTTAATTAATAAAATACTTGATTGTTTTTGTGAAAACCTGCATCTGAACTGTAAATCAATGTTTTTACAGTCATTGTATTTTTAAAAAAAAATTGTGCTGGTCTTAAAAAAGGTCTTTAAAAGTCTTGAATTTAATCTTAAATATCCTGCAGATACCCTGGCCTGGAAAAAACAATCAATTGTTTTTATATATATATATAATTGTCCGGACCTCGGCTGGTGGGAAGGTTCACTACTGGCCTCAGCGTTTCGTTGGGCTGCACTCTATGGGGTTCAGGTCAGGCGGTTGCTGGCCAATCAAGCACAGTAACACCATGGTCACTGAACCAGCTTTTGGTACCTTTGGCAGTGTGGGCAGGTGCCAAATCCTGCTGGAAAATGAAATCCAGCATCTCCAAAGCTTGTCAGCAGAAGGAAGCATGAAGTGCTCTAAAATTTCCTGGTAGATGGCTGCGTTGACTGGACTTCAGAAAACACAGTGGGCCAACACCAGCAGATGACATGGCAGCCCAAATCATCACTGACTGTGGAAACTTCACACTAGACTTCAAGCAGCTTGGATTCTGTGCCTCTCCACTCTTCCTCCAGACTCTGGGACTTTGATTTCCAAATGAAATGCAAAATTTACTTTCATCTGAAAAGAGGACTTTAGACCACTGACAAACAGTCCAGTTCTTTTTCTCCACAGTCCACGTAAGACGCTTCTGACGTTGTCTCCGGTTCAGAAATGGCTTGGTAGCGAGCGTGGTGACTCTTCATGCACTGACTCCAGCTTCAGTCCACTCCTTGTGAAGCTCACAAGTCTTTGAATCAGCTTTGCTTGACAGTATTCTCAAGCTTGCAGTCATCCCTGTTGCTTGTGCACCTTTTCCTACCCAAATTCGTCAACTTTGTATTTAATATGCTTTGATACAGCACTCTGTAAACAGCCACACCTTTCAGTAATGACCCTCTGTGACTTACCCTCTTTGCAAAGGCTGTCAATGATTGTCTTCTGGACCGTTGCCAAGTCAGCAGTCTTCCCCATTATTGTGGGTTCAAAGAACAAGAGATACAAAGAATTTATACTGTAGGGATGGTCATTTAATGAAGCTTAAATATAAATATTCTAATATTTTGAGATACTGGATTTTGACTTTCATGAGCTGTAAGCTCTAATCATCAAAATTAAAACAAAAAAACTTTTGAAATGTTTTACTTTACATGCAATGAATCTAGAATATATGAAAGTTTCACGTTTTGAAATAACTTACAAGAAAAAATGAACTTTTTCACAACATTCTAATTTATTGAGATGCACCTACAGGTCCTTTTCAAAAAATTAGCATATTGTGATAAAGTTCATTATTTTCTGTAATGTACTGATAAACATTAGACTTTCATATATTTTAGATTCATTACACAACTTGAAGTAGTTCAAGCCTTTTATTGTTTTAATATTGATGATTTTGGCATACAGCTCATGAAAGGGGGGAAACTAAAATTCCTATCTCTCAAAAAATTAACATATCATGAAAGGTTCTCTAAACGAGCTATTAACCTAATCATCTGAATCAACTAATTAACTCTAAACACCTGCAAAAGATTCTGAGGCTTTTAAAAACTCCCAACCTGGTTCATTCTCAAAACCGCAATCATAGGTAGACTGCCGACCTGACTGCTGTCCAGAAGGCCATCATTGACACCCTCAAGCAAGAGGGTAAGACACAGAAAGAAATTTCTGAACGAATAGGCTGTTCCCAGAGTGCTGTATCAAGGCACCTCAGTGGGAAGTCTGTGGGAAGGAAAAAGTGTGGCAGAAAACGCTGCACAACGAGAAGATTGTGGAGAAGGACCGATTCCAGACCTTGGGGGACCTGCGGAAGCAGTGGACTGAGTCTGGAGTAGAAACATCCAGAGCCACCGTGTACAGGCGTGTGCAGGAAATGGGCCTGGGTGCACTTGTTCCCAGGTCAAGCCACTTTTGAACCAGAAACAGCGGCAGAAGCGCCTGACCTGGGCTACAGAGAAGCAGCATGGACTGACTGTCAGTGGTCCAAAGTACTTTTCGGATGAAAGCAAATTTCGCATGTCATTCGGAAATCAAGGTGCCAGAGTCTGGAGGAAGACTGGGGAGGAGGAAATGCCAAATGCCTGAAGTCCAGTGTCAAGTACCCACAGTCAGTGATGGTCTGGGGTGCCATGTCAGCTGCTGGTGTTGGTCCACTGTGTTTTATCAGGGCAGGGTCAATGCAGCTAGCAGCTTTATGGAGATGAAGATTTCATTTTTCATACAACTGGCACCTGCTCACAGTGCCAAAACCACTGTTCAGCTCAGTTTACTGACCATGGTATTACTGTGCTCAATTGGCCTGCCAACTCTCCTGACCTGAACCCCATAGAGAATCTGTGGGATATTGTGAAGAGAAAGTTGAGAGACGCAAGACCCAACACTTTGGATGAGTTTAAGGCCGCTATCCATAACACCTCAGCAGTGCCACAGGCTGATTGCCTCCATGCCACGCCACATTGAAGCAGTCATTTCTGCAAAAGGATTCCCGACCAAGTATTGAGTGCATAACTGAACATAATTATTTGAAGGTTGACTTTTTTTGTATTAAAAACACTTTTCTTTTATTGGTCGGATGAAATATGCTAATTTTTTGAGATAGGAATTTTGGGTTTTCATGAGCTGTATGCCAAAATCATCAATATTAAAACAAATAAAAGGCTTGAACTACTTCAGTTGTGTGTAATGAATCTAAAATATATGAAAGTCTAATGTTTATCAGTACATTACAGAAAATAATGTGTCCATTCCTAATTCCCCAGGCATCTAGTACAGGAAGACTTAAGTAATCATTTCCCTATTTCCACTCACCTATGGACTGATTTTATCTGCTTGCAATTAACAGAGCTTGTCGTTTATATTGCAGTTGTGTTCCTTTTCTTCTTTCTAGTTTCCTGGACACTTGTTTTATGCAAACTGGGAGCGTATGTGAAGAGGGTATTTTCCACTCAGGCCTCCTTTGACGTCTAAACTCCCAGATCTCACTACTTTGGAAAAAGGGATTTCGCAAATTCCGAACAGGCACCGCGGAGCACAAAGCATGTGCTAAACAGCCTGAGTTGGTGTGTAAAAATTCCTCACGTAATGTCAACAAACCCCCGCATAACAAGATCTCACCTCACCGACGTTATCACACCGGCCGATTTGCTTATACTTGTGAGGAGAAATGACAGTATGCTTGTGTAATTTTGCTGGCAGAACAGAATGAGTATCTTTAAAAATTCCACTTTTTAATGTGTAAACGAAAAGCCCTGAATAACGTCAGCGTTACATATGTTAAAGCATATTTCAAATCCTTTCTCTCGGGATTGGGAAATGACACCGCTGGGGCGCATTATAGGTTAATATGGGAAAGTGAGGTTGGTTATAAATGGTGAATATTATTCCCAAGAGCCTTAATGGCTCTTAAGACCTTTCCTCATGACCCTGCTCGGAGAGAAAAACAAACCGTGAGCGTTTCCCAACTTCATTCCGACCCCACATCCAGCCCCTACACAAACACCAGACATATGCTTTCTCCTAACACTTCCGTGAATCTTTGAACCTGTTGTATATTCGAATCATAGTTCTAGATCTCCATTATTTATAGAAAAATTGCTTAATTTATGATTGATAATGCACTTTTTTACATTTCGAGAGATCAGTTTCACTCTTATTTCTCTTCCAGCTCATTTTCCGTGACTTATAAACCAAGCACACATTGCAAGACCTGCCAGGCTTTCATTTTTTAAGTCTGGAACTAGTCTGCGACAAAAAGCCCCGGATTGTAGCCAAATTACGTGTCACGTATTTTCTTCTAATGTATGCACTTTTGACATGCTGAAACTAGTCACAAACGCTACTGTCTCATCTTATTTTTCCACATACAGGTTTGTAACGACATGAGGGTGATTAAATGACAGAACTGTAATTTCTGGGTGAACTCTCCCTTTCAACTCTCAAATCCAGAATGAATTTCAAGATCATAACTAGAATTTAGAAAGAAGGATGATATTTTAGTTTAGGGGTTTTCAAATGCTTTGTTGCCAAGGACCCAAAAATGATGTGTTCCTTTCTAAAATATAAAGACTGCTGAATTGCAAAAGATTATTTTTAAGTTGTAAATAAAATAAAGATTTTTCAAAGTACATTTTTACACACACACAAATAAATAAAAAAAAAATTGTTTCAAAAATTAAATGTAATTTTCTTTCGGTGTATATATTTTCATTTATGACCATAATGTTTTGTGTGAAAAATATTAAGCATGACATTATAAAGAAAATGAAATTTCCTAAATTACATGATCAGCTTTTAGATATTTTTAATGTTATATTTCAGTTAAATAATTCAATCTTTTGAAGTCAGAAAGAAACTATAATAATATCAAATTATGTTCTTCAAAATTATTGTATTAAACCTATATCATTGGCTTTTATATATAGTTTTAATATATTGCAAATCAAAGTGTAACTCTAATGTTATCATTTTTATTTTAGTTTATTTATCAATTTTTTTATTTTAATTATTTTTGTTGAGCTTGCATTTATTGGCTTGTGTATATATATTTTTTTACATTTTATATATTTTTTTATTGTGTTCAGCATTCAATATTTTGACATTTAACGTCTTGAAAAATCTTCTAAACCCCGGAGTCCCATTTAAAAGTCCCTGTTTTAATTGATCTTATGTCAAAATGTCATTAAACACACAGGGTAACAAGCTTCGATATGTTGTGCTCGGCCTTAACACGTCTGTCCTATCCCAGCATCCCTCAACATGCCCGTTTTGCTCATCACACAACACACTCTGGGTCAAATCTTGTAAATTTCGTGTCATAATCGTTCGTGCAGATGTGGCTTCTGTCTGTTACAGATTTCCCTGTCTGTTTCTCTTTTTCCTTTCTTTGTTTACAGTGACACATAAAGCGTCATCAGGGTGATTACATCTGACAGCGCTCCAATACACACACACACCAGCCAGCCAATCACACGGACACAAAAACATATCATCTCATTCATCTTCATCCCATGCAGCACACATTTCGATTACAGAAAGAGGAAAAGAATACTGTTTTAGTTTTTTGCCGATGACAGTTTTCATAAATAGTATCAAGTCTACCGTCAGTCCAAGCAAACATGAGAGTGTTCGATCAATTTCAAACAGACTGTTTGAAAATCGACTCGGTAACATTTGTTTCTATAAACACTGGTGCATTTAGGTTATAAATCTTAATCTGCACGTGGGCGGTTTTACTGCACAAGACACTCGTGTCTAAACACCTTTGTCTTAGCTTCTGAAATATAGTTCAGGAAGTTTGAGTAAGAAGTCCCCTCTCCCTAAGGACGTGTGTAGGGCTGGACAATATGGCCAAATATATTTGTTTCCATATCATAAAATATCAATATTTATCACAATATTCATTTACCATTAATGGGGACTTAATTAATGGGGGATTTCCACATTTTTTTATGAATGTTAATTGGTTTTTAACAGTTAATAATAAATAACAATGAAAATGAAATGGAAAAAAAGGCATTACATAATGATGTGATAGACATTAGTTAACAAAATAACAGAAGAGAAAACAAGATATGAAAGAAAAATAAAGAAAAAATTAAAATAAATAGGAAAAGGGATAAGGATTATTAGAGAACGGATTATTAGAGAATGATGATTAGATTAGATTATTAGAGAACGAATGCAAATATAACTTCTCGTTCACAATTAAACTAAAAGAGTAAGCTACTTTTTAATTTAGGGCCCATGAAATTCCTTTTATTTTCCCTTAAATTCTGTGGTTTTCCATTTTATTTTTCCTGGACTCTGTGTGTTATACAAATTTATCATCAAAAAATGATGCCTAATGAAATGAATAAATCCAACATCATTCAATTCTTAATAATTCAATCAAACTTTCAAAATGTAATCAAATTAAATCATAATTCATTTACAACAAAACACTGCAATATTTTATTTATTTTAAAAATGGATAAAAATATCGCGGTTTTGTGATATTCCTAAAAAAATAAAAATAAATAAATTAAAATAATAATAATAATATATTTTATTTCATTATTAATAATAATAATAATAATAATATATTTTATTTCATTAATAATAATAATAATAATTATTATTATTATTACTTTGAGAAGTACATTTTAATATGCATTTGTCATATAATTCTGTCATAATTTCTTCATGTTAAACCAAAATTGTATTTAGGTGGTTTGTTCGTGTCCTCATATATTAAGACGCTGGAAACGCTGAAAACACTGTGAGTGTCACATGTGTTTGAGTGTGTAGTAGATAAAATTATGCCACTCATTCACACAGAGAACATGCAGACTTATTAGTGACATGCATTGACTGGCTGTTATTGCATTTATTTCTGCTGTGTGGTAGGCTGTTAGGTATATTTATGGCCCAGCCCTTGTGCTGCGAATGTAAAAATCTGTCCTTATTGAGCTTTTTTTCTCTTGAGCTTTGACCTGTAGCCATATGGTATATAATCAGTCTTGTATGACCAATAGTATTACAAGTGCGATCACTGGGCCCTACAGGCGTGGGAAGACATAGTAGTTGGTCTATCACACATTCCTTCCCCCGCCTACCTGTATTAGATGACCTCCTAAACAACTCCAATTACCCGACCACTGACAGACGAACAGATGAGACACTGCTCTGGGGGTCTGCAGACGTCTGAACGAAAGAAACGCGTGAGGGACGAGAAGGAATGAGGGATGATTGAGAGAGCAGAGCTCAGACAGCGGAGGGAAGCACTGACTGACATTAGATAAATCTCTCAGCGGTCAGAATCTCTGCTAGACCATTAGCAAAGTCATCATCACGTGTTGTTCTTCACCCTCAAATGTGTCCTGTGCCGGTGTCTGGAGCTTTCCCAAGTGCTATTAATTGTCAACTTGTTCAGCGTAGTTACAAAACACACAGTTGATCTCGTAGCCAGGCATCACAATGTTTGCCTGCAGAGTTTTATTCTTGGAGGAGCAGTCATTAATGATATTAAATGATATGACATCCTCTTCTAATGAATGGATTTGGCTATTATAGTGATTTCTGTGAGAACGAATCATAAGCTACACTTGACATTCTAACTTTGTGGAAACAGTTTCTGGAAGATGCATTTCTTTTCTAGCATAACAATGTGCCTGTACACGTTATAAAATATTGGTTATTTGGTTCTTATGTACACTATATTGCCAAAAGTATTGTGTCGCGCCCTTCTAATGAACAGGTTTGACTACTTTAGTAATTTCCATGAGTATAAATCTTAATGTTTAAGCATATAATGATATTCTAGGGAATTGTGTGCTTCTAATTTTATAGCAAAAGTTTGGACAGCACCCTTTTCTATTCTAACATGACAATGCCTCTGTGTATAAGGCAAGGTTCAAAAAGAAAATGATTGATTCAGTCAGTGTGGAAGAACTTGACTGGTCTGCATAAAACCAAGTCCTAATCCCAGTTGAACACCTCTGGTGTGACTGTAAATGCAGACCTTGAGCCAAAAACTCATCACCAAACATCAATGACTTGTACATATGGGTACAGTAATTTTATACACTTCCAAAACTGTTGCAACAGAGATGGAAATACAATTTTTAAATACATGAATTATGTTCCCATCGTTGTTGCCACAGATTTGGAAGTGCATTTTTCTGTTCTAAAGAAGGGGGTGTCCCAATACTTTTGTCTATATAGTGTATGTACAAGTCATTGGTGTTTGGTGATGAGTTTTTGGCTCAAGGTCTGCATTTACAGTCACACCAGAGGTGTTCAACTGGGATTAGGACTTGGTTTTATGCAGACCAGTCAAGTTCTTCCACACTGACTGAATCAATCATTTTCTTTTTGAACCTTGCCTTATACACAGAGGCATTGTCATGTTAGAATAGAAAAGGGTGCTGTCCAAACTTTTGCTATAAAATTAGAAGCACACAATTCCCTAGAATATCATTATATGCTTAAACATTAAGATTTGTACTCTTAGAAATTACTAACGTAGTCAAACCTGTTCATTAGAAGGGGGCGACCCAATACTTTTGGCAATATAGTGTATTTGTGCAGCACTGGCCATCCTGCAAATGTCTCTGCTTTTTACCGAACTCATCTGCATTGTTTGGATTTATTTTTAAAATTCATAATGTATTAAGTTAGAAGGTTCTCTGTGTCAGTGCTTCTTCACATTTCCACAATAACTAAAGATATGTTTTCCCTGAGATGGAAGTGAGAGTTTGTGGTGTATTAATTGTCATGTGATATAAAGACTGTGTACCATGAAATACACTAAGAAAATTTTGGTGTAGAAACAGTTTGCACTCAGAAATTGCTAGTAAGAAACGGTAAGTTACACATTGAATTAAACATGGAATTTTGAAGTAGAATATACTCCAGTGATCTTTCATTTATTTACAGCTTCAATTTTTTTTTTTACAGTGTAGCGGAAGAAATGTACGTGCAACAAGACCGGTGTAGTCCGATTCACAAACAAATGAGATGGTTCTTTTTAGTGAATCAAAAACATGATGCACAACAAGTGTAGACCAATTCTCAAACCAAATTATTCTTATTAACAGGTTCTTTTAATGAATAGTTATCAATTTGAAACACTGTCCTGTATAATTTACAGCAATAGGAAAGTGAAATTCTTTGATACACTATCATTCAAACAGTTTGGGATTGATAAGATTTTTCAATGTTTTTGAAATAAGTTCACTAATGCTGCATTTATTTGATCAAAAACAGTGAAAATAGCAATACTGTGATATAAAATTACAATTTAAAATAACTTATCTTTTCTATTTGTATATATTTAAAAATGTAATTTATTCCTGTGATGGCAAAGCTGAATTTTAAGCATTATTACTCTAGTCTTCAATGTCACATGATCCTTCAGAAATTATTCTAATATACAGATTTGCTGCTCAAGAAACATTTCTAAGCATTATCCATGATAAAAACAGTTGTGCTGCTTAATAGTTTTGGTAGAAACAGTGACCTTTTTTCTTTTTTTCCCCCATTATTTGAAGAATAGAAATTTCAGAAGAACGGCTTTTACTTGAAATAGTTTTTTGTAACATTGTAAAAATCTCAATAAAGAAAAAAAAAAGAACAGTATTGTAAGCAAAGTGGACATTATAACTGATATAAACCCAAATCAGAAATAAATCAAATCAGAAACCAGTTAAATCAAGAGCTTGTTCAGAAATCTGTATCAATACCTAATTCCAGTGTACAAAGTTGTCCATATTTAAGAACTTGAACAGCCTGCACTGTACGCAGAACTCATGGAACCGCATTCTTGGTTTTAAGAGTCATATTCAACTGAGCACCAACTGCTGTTGTGGGAGCAGGAAGTGAAGCTTTGTCTGAAGATTTATTACTCTCTGAATTTATGACTTCCTTTTTTTTTTTTTTTTTTCCCATATTTCCAACAAAATGGCTTATTTCTGTCTGAGCAGACTGTAGATGTCCACTAAGGTGCGACCAGCAGTAAAGAGAAGACCTCATAAGTCTTTGAGAAGATTAAAACAAGTAAGTCCATTGTCCAGCATCTATACATGCTAGCATACCTGCCCCTCTCTCAGATCTAATATAGAGTGCCAAAGCCATTCAGCACAATGGGTCCAGACCCACACTCGCAGTCACAAAACCCGTTTGTAACCGGAGAAATTTGCTGAGTGCAAAATCATATCCCCTTGATCAATGGCACATGGTGGTTTTGGGATCAGTTTTCTGGGATGTAGAGGAAGCATTTATACAAGGTCAGTTGTTGCTCCCAGTGTACTGACACGTCCAAAGACAACTCACTTGGATCAACAGTCAACCACACTGGCAGGCCCATCTATTGCTTTCATCTGTTGTAACTTGGAGGTCTGTATCAGTGTTGACTGTGATTCCATTTGTGTCTAAAATATTGAAGTAAATGACCCTCTTTTCAGCGTGAATGATGCTCAAATTGTCGACCACCCCTGCTGTATGGTGCTGCCTCTTAGCCTGAATTGAATTTGATGTGAAAAACTGAGCTTTATGAGGTAATGTTTAGATGAATAGACAGACTCACTGGTTGTATGCAGCAACAGTGCAACCAGTCAATTGTTGTTTTTAATTAATTTAGTTTTTTTTTTTAATGAACAGATTCATGAATCAGTCTCAGATTTGATTACTTGTTAGTCTTGTTTAGCATGTACCCTGGAAAAAAAGTTTTTCAAAGTTGTAAATAAAACAAAGATTATTGGCGTATGTTTGACAATAATAAATAAATAAATAAATAAATACATACATATTTCAGTTTAATTTATTCAGCTTAATTTATTGCTAGTTGCTGTCTCTTTGTAATTGTTTGTGAAATTTAATAGCAAACATGTTTGGTGAAAATTGTTTTTACAAATTTTAATTCGATTCCATTTTCTTTTTAACCTGTAAATGTAAAATATAACATGGTAGCCAGTGTTTTGTCAACTAAAATGATAATTGAAATAAAACATAAATATTAAATGAAGTTAAATGATTAAATGAACTTAAATTTAAAATAAAATTTTTTAAAAAAATTTAAAAAACTTGGCAAATAACTGTAAATAAGTTGAAATACTAAAACTACTCAAACTAAAACTGAAATAAAAATTAAGTTACACTTTTAAAAATTTGGTGGAGAAATAATTTTACAGAATCAGTAAAATTTTTAAAGAATCAGTAAACCATTGAATTAAACATGGAATTATAAACATGGAAGTATAAAGACTGAAACAGCATTTTCTTGTAAAACGTTCTCCAGTAATCATTGCTTTATTTACAGCTTCGACAAATCTTTTACATTTTTTCCACAGACATTTTAATAAATGTTGTAATAAAATCATAATTCAGTTTTTTTTTAAATCACAAAATTACTGAAACTAAAATTAAAATAAAAACAAAAAAGTTATATTGTAGATATTAATAAATACTAAAATAGTATATAAATGTTACCAAAATAACACTGTTGTTAGTGGAAGGTAATTTTTTCTCCCTGTGAAAATTACTGAACTATAAAAATCAGCATTGGGGAAACTACTTTGTGCTTATCAAACTTTGTTGCTTATAATATAAAACTTTGATTTGACCTATTTGATTAGATTTGAAATGGCTGATCATACCTATAAACATTCTGCAAACACTGCTGCTGCATCAGTATGAAAGGTTAGTTTAACATGTGGGGCAAACTTGTAGCAACGTTAACAATGAAAGCACACATTCGGCTAACAGGGGCGACAGAGCACACCTGAACATATCTTGGGATTTAATTTATTCCATAAGCTTACGTTTTACTATTATTTTTGAAAAATTGGCCCCTGGTTACATGACCTTTTTTCCTGTTTATTTTGTCCAAAAAGTGAAAGCGCGAAAGAGGTCTTTGTCAGACAGCCCTTCGAGAAGTTCAACAATCAAAGAGCCTTCTCATTGGAACCAGATGACACTTCTTCTGGCCTGCACCACAGCTTTGGAAAAAGAGACGGGGTTGAATGACCTCTTTCGCAATTTCGTTTAAAACCAACTTCTGAAATTGTTTGCATATTCATATGATTCGTGGTTTGTATTTGCAGAATATGAGCTATATGACAGCAGCTGAGTGAGACTGTTGAGTTTATGTGGTTACTGTGGTATTTTGAAGTTTATCATACATATCAGTTTGGTAAATCTTTGGAGTTCCAACTAAATGATGTGTTCGCACAGACAGTGAACAGGCCTAAATGATATTAAACACAGGCTTTAGCTACTCTACCACTGGTGGGCTGCTAAACTGCAGGCGTGTTGACTAACATTGTAATTCTAGCGCTGATGTTGAGTCAAAACATTTGCCAATGTGATACTGCAATTCAGGCCATCATAGAATACTGTAGGCCAAGATATAAAGAGCAATGCTTAGTGTTTAAATTGTTTTTGTTATTAACCAATTTACTAGAATGAATCTGATTTTTTTTAAATTAACCAATTGACTAGAATGAATCTGATTTTTCAATGGTACATATGAGAGGAGGACAGTTTAGGATGAATATGAAGGGGAGGGTTGTTTAAGATGAACCGATTCATTAGACTGACATAGACTTTCCAATGTTATATATGTGAGAGAGAACTGTTTAGGATGAACTGATTCACTACAATGAATCAGACTTTCCAGGGCTGCATATGAGAGGGAGGACTATTTAGGATAAACTGATTCACTAGAACAAATTAGGCTTGCCAATGCTATGAGAGAGAGGACTGTTTAGGATAAACTGATTCACTAGAATAAAAAAAGCCGTTGTAATGCTACAAATAAAAAGCAGGTCTGTTTAAGATGAACTGATTCACAAGAATGAATCAGACTTTCCAGAGCTACATATGAAAGGGATGGTCTGTTTAAGATGAACCGATTCACTAGAATGAATCAGACTTTCTGATGCTGCATATGAGAATGATGATCTGTCTAAGATGAACCGATTCACTAGAATGAATAAGGCTTTCTGATGCTACATATGAGAGGGATGGTCTGTTTAAGATGAACCAATTCACAAAAATGAATCAGACTTTACAGTGCTACATATGACAGGGATGGCCTATTAAGGATGAACCAATTCACTAGAATGAATCAGACTTTCTTACTCTACGTGAGACATTTGATTCCCTCAGCTAGAAGCAGCAATATAGCGTTTAGTTGCACCACACCACTACTTGTTAGATAAAATAGCTACCTACTAGAAAAGCTACATTATGATGAAAGTAGGTCTTGCACTTCCATTTGGTTGCACACAAATCTGAAACTTTCACGACCATTAAAAGAGATGTGGAGAGCTCAGAGTGGGTGGAATATTGCACCCGTGCCCGCAGTTTACCCAGCTGCTTTGCATGTTTAAAACAAACTCAACATCTGCTTTTACTTCATGTTTTACTCTTGGAAAGGCGGGTGAAGGGTTGAGTGAATGGGCTGACTGAAAACAACACTGCTGATGGTTTCTTCTGGGTCATACGAGCAGGATATTAGACAGGGATTTGGATATTCTAGAGTTAGCTTAATTTGCGACTGGAAAAATCTGTCTGTGTGATGCCTGCCGTCGCACAGCAGGAATTTATTTAGGTTTAAGACCCTGGACATGGTCGACAGAAATAAAGTGTTGTTTTTCCCCTCTCTTTTCCTTTCTAAGTCATTTCTGGTGACAGTCACCTGCTGTGATGTGGTTCTCCCTCCATAGTCTGACCTTTATTTGGAGTAATCGCTTTAAGCCTTGAGTAATCGCTCCTGTGTTCACCAGCGGGCCAGGAAAAGATGAATGATCTGTTATTCCATAACCCAGCTCGGCTCTCCTCCTTACTAATTACTCACATAACCACAGAAAACAAACAAACACTGCACTGAACTTCACTCGACTCTATTGACGGTTCCGCCTCCTTCTTTTTTCCCCAAAGAGAAGCGCCTCAGAATGTATCCCAATAAACTTTCCACCTCTCCTTAGTTCATCCGGGTCCGTCCGGCTTCGTGACCCAGCTGTTTGGTGCTGCTCCATGCGTTAATTACGAGAACTGACATTTAGGGTAGCCCTAAAAATAACCGCAATAACGCACTGATGACGGTGATGAGGAAGTGTTGATGCCCTGCTTGACGGGTAACGAAGAAACGCCCCACTGTTTCCTCTAGCTGTTGCCCTGGCAGTGCAGTGACCCTGTCCCACAGGTGTGAATGGTGGGTGTTTGTTTTGAAAGCACTTAGTGCTCAGTTGCCCCTCAACTCCACGTCTCACTACACCTCCTTGGAATGTCTGTCATTCTGCGCTCTCGCAGCATCAGGTTTTTTTTTTTTATGTTGTTGTTGTTATTTTTTCATAGAGAAAGGAGGGGGGGGGCATATTTTATTGCCATTCCAGCATTTCAAATCTAAACAAAATACTTGAGGTACAAATAGGCGAGAGAGTGTCCAAAACAAGATGCTCTTTGTTGTGCAATTAGAGTGAAATCCCAAATCCAGGCACGTCTGTCATGGCCGCCGCTAAGCAGCGCACAGTGTACGCAAAGGAACGCAAGTTGCATGCAGTTTGCGGTTGGCTGCTCCTGATGGAGATAACCTTCATAATCTGGCACTGGCACGCTGATGAGATGTGCTCAATGCCTGTACTCGAGGTGTTGACTAGGTTGGGCTCATGGGCCGTACAGCTGCAAACTGCACAAATCCAGCTGTAAATCAGAGCTGCAGTGAGCAGAAGATGCACCCTCCAGTTTACCGCTCTCTATAAGAGCATTTGAGAGATTTTTCTTTTTAGGAAAATAATGAAAATGTAATTTGAGCATGCAGAATAAAAAGAACAATAATATATAAATAATGAAATTACTTTATTAGTAATAAACAATTTTAATTCATTTATATATAATATATAATAATTAGAAAACAATTAGATTATAATTGAATACACAACTGCATAAGCTTTTTAAAATAATTAATTTAGAACAATTCATTAATAATTAAATTAAACAAAATAATTAAATCAGTTTGTTAACAATAAAACTAATTTAATAAACCATATACACACACACACACACACACACACACACACACACACACTAAAATAAAGAATTAAATCCATTTATTTACAATAATAAACTGATTTAATCCATTTAATAATAATAATGATATGCAAATATAATTTATTATTTTAATAATAATAATAATAATTAACAACATCAACAATTATAGTTATTATATAGTAAATTAAATGCTATAAATTAAAATTATTACTTTTTAATTTAATACAACTATATGTATGTATACACATCTGTTTAGACAGACAGACAGACAGATAGATGGATAGATAATTTAATTCTTTGATTTTATTCTCTTATCAGCCAGTAAGCTGTCAGCATAAGGAAGATCTAGTTTTTTTTTTTTTTTACATCATTGGGTTTGTTTACAGGTGTTTCACATCCTTCTCTGGTTTAATCTTCCTCACTTTTTAATGCGCTGACAGTCATCTCTTTTCAAATATCTCACTAATATGAAACATAGCATCTGTCAGATTTTTAAAAACAATATGCTCATCACACAGCAGGGCTTGTTGCACAGTATTCTGATTAATTTGTTATTGTCTAGTTCGTGAGGTGGTGTGTGATAAATGAGAGTACACTTGTTTAGCTCATGGATTGGACTCTCTCTAATGTCCTGTAAGGCTAGGATGCTTTGCTTTCATCACGCAGCCTAATGAGAATGCAGCAGCAGTCTAAACCACTGTGGTAATAGCCTCTGAGGTCAGACAGCACATGTCAATACATGTGTCCAGGTCGAAATATCTTTGATGTGTCCTAATGGTGTGCTTAAATCCCAGAGACAAGCAGAGTTCGGAAAATGAAATGATACCATACAAATCAAATAGATTAAAGGATATAAACAAGGCTGGGGTAAAGGAGACTTGCGTGCACATCTGAGATCTGTTTGCAATTTCTAAAGATGATGAATGAAATAAAAGTTTCACTACCTGAATTTTTAGTGCTAAATCAAAAATGTTGTGTGTCGATCACGTGTGTGAGCTGAGGTTTTGTGGAGCTCTCTGTCATTAAAGTTTAAGGTAATTCGTTTTAGTGTTGCATGCAAGTAGACCTCCGTCTAGAGCGCATGGCTTGAGGACCTGATGATACTTCCTGACCAAATGTTTAATTTCTCCCCGCTCAACCACATGCACATTCAAAAGGCTTTAGATGTATTTTTATGAAACTTTGTAAACAAGTTTATCACTAGCATGAACCCTTAAAGGAAATTTCCACCCTCAGACACTTTAAGACTGTTAAACAAGACGTCCACTTGCCCAGCACAAGGCCTTTTGTTTTGAAGTTTTGAACTGCAGTAATTTATTCATTTGTTTTTGTTTATTCATCTTTTGAAGTCAAATCAGTGGTTTGTTAATGAGACCTTCCACCTATGTACAACTCCTCTGGGGAAAAAAAGGGAGTAAATTAAAGTAAATAAATTATAATCTGGAGTATTTTTTCAATTCAATTATTTCATTTTTTACATTGATTGGTGAGACTTGACAGTAAGGTTCCATTTGTTAACATCTTTTAACAGTTAACATGAACTAATAATGAAAAGAACTAATTTCAACATTTACTAATACATTATTAAAATCAAAAGTTGTATCTGTTATTATTATTTAATGGACTTGAGCTAACATTGTATTTTTACTAACATAAATATTAAGAAGTCAGCAGATGTATGGCATTAACTAATATTAACAAATTCGGTCACACTTTATTTTAAGTTCCAATTCTCGCTATTTACAAACCATTAACTATGACTTTGCCTCAATAAACTCCCAATTTGCTGCTTATTAATAGCTAGTAAGGTAGTTGTTAAGTTTAGGTATTGGGTAGGATTAGGGATGTAGAATATGATCATGCAGAATATGTGCTTTATAAGTACTAATAAACAGCCAATATGTTAATAATAGGCATGCTAATAAGCAACTAGTTAATAGTAAGAATTGGTCCCTATACTAAAGTGTTACCACAAATTCATATATGTAGTTATAGCTATATAGAGTTTCATTAGATGCACTGCCTTTGACATCAACAATGAAATATGTGGAAAACATGTTCTCTTTCTGTTTTGATTTGACAAATCTTCATTGTCCTATCTGTGCATAATTATTTACCTTTATTATTTATCTTTATTATTCATGTTATGTATTATTCATCTTTAGGTCATGACCCACCAGTTGAGATCCACTAATCTACAGCTCAATCTACATTCCCTGCAGTTCAGAGGAAATGTCGCTGGCACAGGGTGAAACAATGTCACTCATTGGTGTTGTTTACTGCTCACCAAAGCAGTGAAACCGCTTGTGTTTGCTTGAGTCAGAATAGCATGGAAAAAGCTGGCCCAAAAATGAAAATCATAGTCATTTTCAGTAACACGTCACCATGAGAAGTGTTTATAGCAGTGAAAAAATACTGCAATTACCATAGCAATAATTCTTAAAGAGACCGCTGCCTTGGTATATGTTAACGTAAACACACAAGAGTTGCATTTTCTCTTTAACTGAAGTCATATGTGTACTGTATCTCATTTGTGACTGATTCTGATGTAATGCATGAAAGGCCTATCAAATGACATGGCTAACAAAGGCATGGAACCTAAAAGGCCATACAGAAAATTGCGATTAAATCACTGTACATAACGGCTTAAATTTCGGCGTATTCCCTACACAAAGCTATCGTATGACTTTCATTAGGCTTAGAAAATAGTCATAGGCAACTTTTATGGTGCTTTTTATGAGCTTTACAGTCTGTGGTCACTGTAAAAAGAATAATGGTTTTCTTGGAAGAAATTGATTCCCAGGAACATCCTCTACAAAGCTGAGACTGTTTCTATTTGGACCTTAGTTTGAAAAGAGCCACATGACCATCACAAAGCTCTTTCAATCTAATCTGTGACATTTTTTAAAATATAAAACCTTTCCTGCTTGAGTCATAGTCCTTTGTGTGCATTTAAATCAAACTGAATGTGTACTATTTGTAATTTTTCCCCCAAAACAAATCTGTTTTGTCAGAACAGAGACTTGATTGGAAACTTCTGTACGGCCGTCATCCCGTCAATATTGTGCAAGATTTGCCTGCAACCATTCAAATCAAATATCCCATGTGCAATGCGTCCAGTTGTGTTCATTTGTACTTATTAAACTCTCATGTCTGCAGCATTAGTAAGATGTTGTGCAAGCTTTGAGAGAGCCGTATGACTACTGTTGAGTTTGCGTCACGGCTCTAAATGATATCTGTCATCGGTTTAGCCCGTCCAGATTTCAGTTGTTCTCTTGCTTTGAGAGCGTGCGACGGGCAGTGGGCACTCGAGGAAGTGGTTTTCTGTCACTGCACTTGAAGGTTAATGCATTTAAGGCTCTACATGTGTCTGTGATTGTGGGTTGACTGGGGAGAAGGTTCTGTTCATTGATGAGCAGCTTCTCATGTGCTCAACTAAGGCCAGCTGAGGCTCTGGGAAAGCAAACTACAGCACGTTTTGGCCAGTGCATTTATTCTGAATATTTATTTTTATATTATATCATGTATCACCATTTCAACTAGGTGCAACATGATAAAACATCTCTTCCATGTTAATCTATGTGTTTTTGCAGTGACATTTTGTCAGTTCTGTTTTTGTCAAATTGTAGTAGCTGGTCCCACCAACTTGAAAATATCATTGCTCCAAAATCCTCCTACACTTATTAAATTTTAAGAGCCAATATTCTCATTGATCATGATCATCTGTAAGGAGAGAAAAATTACTTGATGTTCAAAACTTGAAATTTTTATTAATTCTGGTTCTGTAACAATTCTTTATTCATTATAAGAATGATCAATTTATGCATTTTAATCCTGTAGAAAAGAGCATTTTGATTACAACTTGTTTTGATTACATCTACAAAATTGTTAGAGATGCACAATATACAGTATCAGTAACATGTGCATGTTCATTTCCCATATTTTTTACATTTATATCACTTCTGTCATCATCTAAAAGTTCATTTTTAATAACACTGTTAAATATAATCTATAGCAAATCTCAAAATAAATATCCATTTTTCATACTTTTTATTGTTTTGTGATGCCTACATTCTCTTATAGCATTTAAATAAATAGATTCCTGTTTTTAGAGTTATGTAGACAAGGAGTTAGTTATTTTTACATTTATTTATACAAAATTAGACATAATGTAGAACTGTGATTCTCAGCCAGTTATCAGCCAAAACATAATATAAACTGTACTGGGCAGAATTTGACAGTGAATATGGCAGTGAATAGATGTAGTTGTATTACGTATCGTTCAGCTGTGGTTTGTTGGTAAGTCAGGTGGTAGATCAAAGGTTGCTGGCTGGCCGGGTTATTCTGCAATTTTTGGAGAGCCACCTGTACGTGAGGCTTCAAGGGAGCTTTGTAATGGTTTGCTGGAACCTTCTGCTCATTTGCCAGTACATGTAAACACTTGTAAACCTGCTGCGCTTCTCTGAAAAGGGATCATAATGTTCACATTCCCACTGCTTGAGACAATAGCTATATCTGTTCTCCCTCTCTCTCACTTCACTTATCTCTCTATTTCTCTCCTCTCTTAGGCCTGTGTCACACGTAAGCAGCAGTTATTGATATGTTGTTTTACAAGTTGCAGCATTCACACTGCACAAGCAAGCAGTCTACAAATCTGAGCCTAGTCAACAAGCAGCAAGTAGAAAATGCTTTAAAAGCTATCAACATGATCATGCATAGAATAACTGATGAATTGTATGAATATATGATGCATCTAATTTGAAGCAATTCAAACACACATTGTCAGACACAGCACTTCAGTAAATCTGACTAAATTCTGATGATTTAAATACTTTATAGCTTCAGTTTGGGTTCTGTCCTGCATAATTTTTAATTTAATTTTAATTTACTTTTAATTTTAATTGAAAATATTTTTTAAATATTAATATGTATTACTTTTCAGAAGTTTGCAGTGTTTAAAAATGTTATTTAAAAATGCAGTAAAAAATGGTAATATTGTGAAATACTATTACATTTAAAATAACAGGTTTCTATTTTTATATATTTTAAAATCAGCAGCTATTACTTAAGGTTTTGGGTGTCCATCATAAATCATTTTTCCTTTTTTTTTTTTTGGTAGGTAATGTAATGTTCACCTAGTTCTTGTAACTCAGAAAAAAGCATGTACTTGTATTACGATTACAGGTTGTGGGTCCATTCACTTGCCTGTGGTTTTGCTTGATGTCATTTATTCAGCCAGCCAGGAAAACTGTTAAAATAACTAAAATATAATGATTATTACCCAAATATTGAGATGAGCAGTTAAAACGGTTGCTATGCCCCTGATTTAAACTTACTGTGAATTACGCACTAGAAAGCACTGGGCATCAAAGGCTGTGGAGAGCAGAAAATCTCCATGATTGCAGCGAAAGCTTTGGAAAAGTGATGCAAAGAAACCGTTAGAAGCTTGAAGTGGTCCAAGAAAAACCATTAAACATGTGGCAATTAAAAAAACTGTATAAATCTAGTATATTTTTCTAAGTGTGAACAGCAGTTGATCCTGCTGGCATTGGCTGGCAACGTCCTGCTGAATTTCCAGAATAAAGTACAGGCTTTAGAAATCCCTTTCCAAGATAGGCTTTTCTCTCAATTCCAGCAGCACCACTGTCTAAAACAGCCTTGAATGAAATGTTCAGATGGAACCGATATCATTTGTCTGAATGCAGAAAACGGGGATAAAAGTGTTCTTTTAGAAGCAGCCAGACTGAAGTTTCCTAACAGTGCCAAGGGCAAACATCTTGAGAGGTTTAATAAAATCCATAAATTGCACGTGGGGTGTCTGGGATTGTGTGGTGGACGGGTAGCAGTATTGCAGGGCGAATGAGAAGCAGTCTATGAGGGAGCTACAAGTAGAGAGCAGAGGTCACCACTCACACACTCATTAATATTACACTGATCTCAGGTCAGGTTTCAGTCTCCCGTTCTCCCGTTTATACACAGACATCGGGGGCCACAGGACACATGACAGTGCGGTGATGGACAGCTGTTGTGTAACTGTTAACTAAACAGTGCATTTCACAAAATACCACAGGAAATGTGAGGATGAATTCAGCCTCTTTGATTAAAGAGGAATTTGCTTGCAAAAATGGTGACATTATCTTATTTCTTATTAACAAGATAAATTATCTCATTAACGTTTCCTTTTTCCTGAGATTCGCTTTTTGGTGATGATGAAGAAGTGTATCTGTAACGTGTCTTTCTCATTTCTCATTTCTTTTTTGATAGTAAGTCTTTAAATAGAATCCTCCCAAAAGGAACTCTCCTTAAAACCACAGAGGTCAAAATCCAGTTTACTTCTCATTAGTAATCAAAACTATTCATATGGAAAGTGTGGTTTTAGCAAATGTACATTTTGGTATGTTTGCATAGACATTGAAGCATACATTTTTAATGCATTGACAGCATCTAAAACGTAAGCATTGCACATACGAACTTTAGAGGCATGCACATGTTTATGAATTCATTTAAGATTCTTAGAATATTGAATTCACAGAATTAATACTTAATACAGATTTTTGAATGTATTTAATTGATGACATTAATTAAAGTGTTCAGTGCCCTCACATTTATTTAACATTTACTTAATTTTAAAATTGCATGTATTATGTCATTTATTTATTTGTTTTGTTTGCCATGGAGGAGCTGTAGCTAAAAAATGTATTATAATCCAAGTCTTCACATGCCATGTGATATATCTGTGTGAGAAAAAGACTGTAATTTTATTTTGTATGAATAGAAAAATATCCATAGAATTATACATTGTAAGCAAAATTATTATCATTGTCTATATGTCATATTGTCTGCTTATTACATATTTTGTATTGTTACAAATATCTGTATTGTGAAGTATACAGGTAACTATTCAAATTAATTTTTTATATAAAATATGAAGGATTTTTTTTAAGGATTTTCAAATAATACAAGCACTAACAATAAAAACAATCAGACAAGCTGAGAATTAAATAGTACATCCCTGAAAATATTCATCTCTACTTGTTAAATTTAAACAAAAACATGAAGGATTTGATTTTTAATATGAATGTTTTTTTCTAATTTCTAAAGCTATACATAAATATCATATTTTATGTGCTGTTAATACATTCAAATTGTTTGAAGATCAAAAGATGTGAAGGCTGAAGATCAAATATGACCCTGGACCACAAAACCAGTCATAAGGGTCAATTTTTTGAAATTGAGATTTGTACATCATCTGAAAGCTGAATAAATAAGCTTTCCATTGATGTATGGTTTGTTAGGATAGGACAATATTTGGCCGAGATACAACTATTTGAAAATCTGGAATCTGAGGGTGCAAAAAAATAAAAATATTGAGAAAATCACCTTTAAAAGTTGTCCAAATGAAGTCCTTAGCAATGCATATTACTAATCAAAAATTAAGTTTTGAGATATTTACGGTAGGAAATTTACAAAATATCTTCATGGAACATGATCTTTACTTAATATCCTAATGATTTTTGGCATAAAAGAAAAATTGATAATTTTGACCCATACAATTTATTTTTGGCTATTGCAAAAAAAATATACCCATGCTACTTAAGACTGGTTTTGTGGTCCAGGGTCACAAATATATAACATTAATTACTTTTATTCTGTAACCTTTATTACTTTATTCAGCATTAAATTAATGCAAATGACAAAACAGTTCAGCCTTGATGCCATTTACAGAACAAGTTACATCTTAAAGGTGCAGTTGGAGATCTCGGAAAATGCTAACTTTAGCCTGATAGCACTGAAAGCGAATGTCCCACCCTCCCTGCAATCGCCGTCCAAAGCCACGCCCCCTGAACACACATACGCTCAAAGAGCAGAATACCAGAGACAACATTAAATTACTACAATAGGCTACATCAACGGTCCAGTTCAAAGCAAGCATATATGTTCCATACAAAGGGCAATTAAAGTGTGCTAGACGTGAATTTAAATGGTGTTTATTTACAGAGCTATATTATGTCACACTTCTCTAGTAAGTTTCGTCTGTGTGTGAAGATGCTGCGCAGCGCAATCCGTGAATGAATGTTCCGAAGTGAAATAAATTTCCGACGGATTTCCCCTGCTCAGGGAGTAGGGAGCAATGAACACTGTGTAGGGAGCATGTCAATCGGAACACAGTTCATGCACGTAGCTCTCTTCTAACGAGCTGGTTATCTGAATGTGTTAACTAAGCGAGACATGCAAAATATGCAGAGCGGGGGACGTGAGGACTGGAATTGGGAACCGCTGGACTACATCATGTGTCATTCACCGGTGAGAAAACTTTATAGCACAGTTAGTAAAAGTACTACAATACTAGGAAGGAAGACTGGGTTGTTGATGTTTGCCTGCCATTCTCGCTCTCTCTGCACAGCGTGCGTGAACGCGCCGATGACGTATCGTGTCTGCGCGAACAGGGTGTGCAGAGGTATGCAAATACATGCGTTGACAGGCAGGTAGGAAAGCCAATTAAAACGCTCGGACCGAGCGTTTTGATTGGGCGAACATTTCTTGGTTCTACACCTTCCACAGAATATATAAATACAGATAAATACATTTAGACCACTTAACTTAATGATTGCTATCAGGATGTGAAGAGACTTTCAACCAGAATAACAAAAAATGTTTCTGAAGACAATCACCTATGATACCTTTAATGACTTTCTTCAAAATAACATTCACTGATTAATCGTGCGCAATAAGACCAGAAACACACATTAGGAAAGCAAATAGATTTGCATAATAAATTTAAATTGTATAAAATTGTCTGCCAAATGAATAAATGTAATGTGAATAAATCTAACAGTGCTCATAGGAAAAAGAGACCAAATCTAAATTCACTGCTCTGAAGTCCTGGCAGAAAGCTTTATTAGCCCACCCAGCACCTGTACTTCAGTATGCCAAGTTGGTAATCAAACCTTACTCAGCATTCAGCGCCACATGTGAGGTGTCCATCCAAAGAATGACCTAAGACTGATGCAGTCACACAGTGTGCTAAAACATGCAAACACTCTGATTGGGCGTCTCGGGTGGAGAGGGTGTGATGAGAGAGCGCGGGCTGCGGGAGAAGTTTTTGCAGCTCGTTAAACGCTCTTTAGTCACGTCGCGCAGCATGCCAGCACTTAAGCCGCTTTTTCTCTCCGTCTCCTCCTAACAGTCGCGAGATGCTTGATAAATGTGTTTAATAACTTCAGGAAACGAGAGCGCTTACGTTAACCATCAATCTAGCCGGAAGTTTAAAAAAAGAGACAGGGATTCCAAATCCAGCAGATTTGGCTTCGGTTCTTACAAGCCTTTTCCGGATATGTGTAGACAAATTGGTGGTGGAGATTTGTACCACTGTATGTTTGTGTCTGAGGAGCCAGTGTCTTTAGCACGAGAAAGACTCACTTATCTGAGAGCAAAGGGCTTGTCTGTGTCCTTCAGGAGTCATGAGAACAATTTGCTTCCTCTTTGGCCTCTATAGTCTCACAGGCTTAGCATGAAAAGAAGCTGTAGAAAAGAGTGGCATGCTTGGGTTACATCACTGTCTATAGTCTTAACCATAATGATTAAAGATTTACTAACATACTAAAACACATGCAAATACTTTATTGTAATTTTTAGCTACTGTGTGTTCAATATTGAATTTGAAGGAAATGCACCTTAATCAAAGTTTGCACTAAAGTATACTGTTTTAAAGTGTAATATGTTTTTTACGTACTACTTTTTCACAATGAATAGTTCACCCAAAAATGAAAATTTGATCATTTACTCACTCTCATGTAATGCAAAACCTGTATGACTTGCTTTCTTCTGTGGAACACAAGTTGAATTTTGACTTCACACAGCTCCAAAAGCAATCAAAGTAGCATAGAAGTTGTTCATTTATCTTGTGTGCTATATTCCAAATCCATTCCAGTCTTCTAAAGCAGTATGATATAGCATTATGTGGCAAACAGACTGAAATCAATGAAGTAAATCACTCACTCATTCATTTGCAGTTATTCATTCCTCTTCGTCACTGCTCTCATATAGGGTTCCAGTGACGCAGGTTTAACGTCAACAAGTTGCTGGCTTCACACAAGTCTTATGTTTTTACAGACCCAATCACTATGAACAGTAATTTTATAGAAAACAGCTGCGTAAAGTTTTTTCAAAACATACGGGTTTGGAACAATATGGCGGTGAGTAAATAAATGACAGAGTTTTCATTTTTGATTAAACTGTCCCTTTAAGAGGAAAAAGTGAGAGAAACTGATTATGGTTGCTTGGGAGAGTGTGGCTAGTTCAGTTTGTCTTGGGTTCAGATGAAGCGTATGTTTGTCAGTTTTGTCTTGCTGTGTGTACACAACAGCATGACTTTGATCCCGTATGTTTTCAGCGCTCCACCCACCCAGCAGCCTCAGGCGATGCGAGGAACTCTCAAAGGTGGACAAACCCCTCCTCAAACCACAGCTGCGGGGTGTTAAAGTGTGAAACGGCTTTCCAGTGGTACTTCGCAACTTCAGAGACATCCATAGCCAGGTCATTGAGTAAAAAACAGAGTTTCTAAAAGTTTTAAAGGGATAAAGTGAAAATTAGGACAATATTTACTCACCTTTGTGTCGTTGCAGTCCCATAATACTTTGGTTAATCTTCAAAACACAGCTTACAATATATTTATCAAAACCTGAGAGGTTTTTGTCTAGCTAACCAAAACTAAAAAGGTCATAAAGGTGGTATAAAATGATTCCACGTAAATGGAGCATCCATGTTTGAGCTTCTGTTATATGTGGTGTGCTTTATGTATGTGTGTTGATCATTGTTTAGATGTGAATAAAAGGCTAAATTAAATCTGTTCATCATTTAAAGGATCAAATCTCTTCACAAGATGTGAACCGCATAATTCATGTGGATTCATTTTCAAGGCCTTGATTGGATCTTCTAGGTTTTGGTCACCTGTACTTTTAGGTTTCATTTAATATCTTAAGAAATTAGTTCACTTCCAGAATAAAAATTTCATGATAATTTACTCACCCCCATGTCATCCAAAATGTTAATGTCTTTCATTCTTAAGTCGAAAAAGAAATTAAGGTTTTTGAGGAAACCTTCCAGGATTTTCCTCCATATAGTGGATTTCAATGTGGACCAATGAGTTGAAGGTCCAAATTGCAGTTTCAATGCAGCTTCAACTGGCTCTACACGATCCCAGCCAAGGTGCAAGGGTCTCATCTAGTGAAATAATCTGTAATTTTCAAAAAATAAAAAATAAAATTGGTATAGTTTTAATTAATGTTGGTCTTGCATTAGCTCGGCGATGCACGTCCACAACTTCACGCATTACATTATCACTTTGGAAAGGTCACACGTGGCGTAGGCAGAAGTAGTACCAAACTCCATCTGACTTTCTCCTCCAACTTCAAAATCGACCGACATCGTTGTTTTACCTTCTTTTTTTTTTGTAAAGGCCATTTGATTTAGTCTCAGCCTATTAGCTCCGCCTACGTCACTTGTGGCCTTCCCAGCGTGATTACGTAATACGTGAAGTTGTGGATGCGCATCGCAGAGCTAGTGAAAGATGAGCATTTGTGGTTAAAGTATATAATTGTTATTTACTTATCGTTTCGCTAGATAAGACCCTTATTCCTCAGCTGGGATCATGCAGAGCCCTTTGAAGCTGCACTGAAACTGCAATTTGGACCTTCAACCCATTATCTCCCAATGAAGTCCACTATATGGAGAAAAATCCTGGAATGTTTTCCTCAAAAATCTTTTCTTTTTGACTGAAGAAAGAAAGACGTGAACATTTTGGATGACATGGGGGTGAGTAAATTACCAGGAATTTTTTATTCTGGAAGTGAACTAATCCTTTAATTTGTGTTTTGAAGATTAATCAATGGTTTGGAATGACATGATGGTGAGTAAATGATGACAGAATTTTCATTTTTGGGCAATTTGTGTTTTCCATAGTTAGTTGAACAGTCTGAATAGGGTGGTGCTTCTTTCTTCCCTGCTTTCTTTCAGTAACCTTAAAGAACCTGTTCAAAGGGGCCCCAGCCTTTCCTCACCTGCATTAGGGGCTGCACTTCCAGGTCTGATCTATCATTGAGAACCAACCTGCATTAGAGAAAGAGTCAGATTAACCCCTTTAAACCCCTACACATGGTGCAGTCATAAACCCCTTCTCTTTACGCTGTTTACACTAACAATATCCAGCGGTGTGTGCATGTGGGTGTTTAGTGCAGTATAAAACCTATAGAATGCCGCCCTCTTATTCCAGATCTGTTTCAGAGTAAATCATCGTAGTATTTGTCAGGTCTCGCATTAAACGGCATATTGCTCCCTCACATTCCCCCCTTGGTTTCTCGGTGCCAAAAATGATGACTGTTCTGTACTGCAGGAAGTGTGGAGGAAACCAGGCTTCATTTATGGCCACCTTATACACTAGTTCCAAGAAACAGCATTACGGCGTTCTTGTGTTTACGATCAGCAGCATGAAATGAAAGCTTGTGGAGCTTGATGCAAGTTGAGCTTAAATGCAGCAATTATTATAGAAATAGAGGCATTCTGAAGTCAGCTAAAGAGGGGGATGACGAACTAACACCTGCTTGCAATTTTGCAAACTGAGACTCCAGAGTCTGTTCTCGGCTGGCATGTGCTCCTCTGTGCATCATTTTTCAGATAAATTTGATATAGATCCAGTATGAATTCTCAGCAAGTATAAGAAGGGATATATTTGACACATGGCCAGTGGATCAGAGAGACTGGCCACATGAAATTAAAAATGCATTCAGTTATACCTTTTTTTTCTATCCCAAATTCCAACTGATGGAGCTGACCCATACGGGCTGTGTTTTTGGGACAGGACATGAAGCGCTGCTGGAGCTCTATGCAGAGGAGGATGAAGGGAATGCTTGAAGGAGAATGTGATCTCTGCTTTGGAAATATGCATTTAGTCATTTTGTACATTCTTTCCTTACCTGTGTCAACCTTTCACAATTGAACATACTGAAAGATTTCCAGTAATCAAATCTGAAGCATACATTCAGGTCATATTGTGATTTTCAAAACTGAACTAAAGAAAAACAAAAAATCTGAATTACTGAAAAAAGTAACTAATTTAAATATAAAAAATATTAATTTAAATAAATGATATATTAAATGTAAATAAATGAGTAAAATAATTGTTTAATACAAAATACATGGCCTGGTTTCAGAGACATGGCTTAGGTTAAGCCAGAATTAGGCCATAGTTCAGTTAAGACATTTAAGTAATTTTTATAAACGTGCCTTAGAAAAAACATTACTGGTGACCGTCTTGAGACAAAATTAATGCACTGATATATTTTAAGATCAGTCAGTCCAAGATTATTTCAGTTGAAACAGCTCAGATTTACATTTTAGTCTGGGACTAGGCTTAAGCCTTGTCTGTGAAACCGGGGGCATGTGTATTTAACTGAAGAAGTATTTTTTGTAAATATGAAGCATATGAATATAAATAAACAATATATTAAATCTAAATAAATTAATTAATTATTTAATACAAAATACAGAGCATGTATTTAACTGAAATAGTAAATTATTTAAATTTAAATATTTAAAATTATATAAATAAAAATACATTAAATCTTAATAAATGAAAACATTATTTAATTTAAAATACAGATAATGGATTTAACTAAAAAGGTAAATGGTTTGAATATAAATAATATTGATATAAATAAATCTATTCCAAAATTAATTGATAATTACCTTATTTAATATATTAGTTTAAGAGTTATTTAATATTTATTTGTATTTATGTTTTAATATGTGTTATGTATTAAATAGAATTCTATATCAAATGTGTGATGACAATCACTTCACTTCAAATGTTCAGCTCACTCATTGGTTCTCAATGCATGGGACAAACATTATGAGTCTGTATGTTTGAAAGACTGTATGTTTGTTTTCTTGCTTCAGTGAGTCTATTTGCACTATTGCTCACTAGTAGTTATCTGCAAAAGACTCAGTTAGGTTACTCTGACATGTCTAATTTTATTGCGTTTTCTCAATTCATTTGGGTTTCTGCTACACAAGGCATTCGAGGTCACAGTTTAATTTAATGTTAAGAAAACCCATTTCCAATGTTTGGAACCAGTGTCCAAAACTAAATTAAGTTCAACCAGTACTTTTTTTGGATGTGTAATTGATTTAAACTGCAATAAGGGGAAGGAAAAAAAAACAGAGAAAACAATGCATGCTGTGGGTGAGTCATGCATTCTCAGACGCTTCCTTAGCTGGCTGCCGAGATCCATGCACTCTCCAAAGATGTATTGAACTTCATGCCTTTAAGCAAGCATTTTGGTCTCCTTATCTTGACCTAAATATACCGTTCAGTACTGATTTCCTGAGTGCAACCACACACATTTTGTTGCTGGTTATTAGTTTGGCATGTGTGAGAGTCTTTCCCCCATGCACTGTACCTGCTTTGAATTTGATGCAGATATCCTTTTACAAAACCACACCGGCCTCGTCCTCCTGCTCAGCAGTTTAGGAGCTGATTCAGTGTCTGATCCAGAGGAACATCTCTCTCTCTCCCCCTCTGTTTTCCTCCCTTGAATCTTCCCAAAGATGGGACTGGTTTTATGGAACACTTGCGATAGGAATCATTCTGAATGTCGGTGGGCTTGCGTGTGAGGCATGTGATGTTGGCCTTCAGTCTTCTCTCATGTGGAGAGAAATAAAGCCAGAAGAGTTTATAATAGGTCATAATATCAACAATTGGAAAAAATCTAGTGCTAATCAAGATTTTTTTTTTAATATGAAAAGTATGTGAGTGATTGCTAGGGCATTACTATGCAGGCATTTTTTGTTGTTGTTTTTTTTAGTTTTAATCTTTTTTTTAAGATTAAGATTTTAGATAGATAGATGGATAGATATATAGATGGATAGATGGATGGATCAAGAAACAGATGGAGGGACGGACGGACGGATGGATGGATGAATGAAACAGACAGACGGATGGATGGATGGACAAGCAGATGGATGGATAGACCGAGAGACGGATAGGTGGATGGATGGATGCACGAACAGATGGATAGATAGACCGACCGACAGACAGATGGACAGATGGATAGACTGACCAACAGACGGATGAATGGACAGACAGACAGACAGACAGATAGATAGATAGATAGATACCGGATGGATGGATGGACGAACAGATAGATGGATGGATGGATGGATGGATGGTTTGATGGGCGAACATATAGACCGAGATGGATGGATGAACAGATAGATAGATAGACAGACCAACTGACAGACAGATAAATGGATGGATGGATGGATGGATGGATAGACCGACCAACAGACGGATGGATAGATGGATGGACAGATAGACCGACAGATAAGTAGATCACAGAGATATACATAATTGGATTACATTTGCAAAAAAGTCATGTTTAATTTAATGAATTACTTGTCATTTCTTCATAACTGTAAAATTTATTAGCAATTTCTGAAAAAAAAAATTCTAGATAGATACATCGATATGTAGATAATAGAAAAGGGAAATTAATTTATGCATATGTATAAGCCTGCTGAACACTGTGATGTCAAGAATGACATCTGTGACAGTACTGATGACGATGAAATGACAGCAGGTGCCCGCATGAGCGCTGCAGGGGGAGGACATGCCCACAGGTCAGAGGCTGGCACGACCGACACGCTGGGTGAATATAGTGTGTGTTTGGGCTGCGGGAGAGGAGGCGAGGCAGTTCTGTGTGCTCTTGCTGCGATAAGAGCGATGGAACAGTGACTCTGATTGTGTACCTAAAGCCTCGAGGCTGAGTGAGGAGCCGTGCAGGAATGTATGCAGCTGTCACAAGTTTGAAAACAAACAGCTTTTGGACGTGGTCTTCTCTATCACACCCAGACTGTCTCTCTGAAGAGCTGGAAAGGTGTTATTTTGACCCCCGTTTTCCTTTTTCTTTCTTTGCTCGTCACCACTTTCACTGTGTTTGCACCCACACTTGAAAATGTTTGCTGTAGGATGGATGGTATTGATCTTTTCTATTTAAAGTTTAGTTAAGGAATGCTTTCTTTAAAAAAATCAGAAAGTATTTTCTAACAGTAAAAATATCTCAAATATGATATGATAATAATACATGATTAAATATGATGTGATTAAAATATTTGATTGTAAATCATATAACAGCAAAATGTTTTTAAGCAGAAACAATGTTGGAGGTCTAATAAAAGTCCATAAAACTACGGTCCAATATATTGCGTTAATATCAAGAATTTTCCTGTTTTTTTATTTATTTGTTTATTTTTTATTACGCATTCCATTGTGTAGTGTTTTAGGGTTGAATGTCTGTAAATTTATCTGTTTTTCAACTGATTTTTTTTTTTACAGTGATATATATGATTGTAAATTATAATTGTGAAATATTTTTGTCTTGTTTTAAGCAGACACCTCTCAAAATTGTATTAGATTTATGCAGTAATTAAGAAACTAAATTAAGGAGTCGGTAAGAAAATAAACTTAACTGATATTTTCTCTGAAACCAAACCAACATAAGCAGTAGCTTTGCTTACGATGTAATACATCTTGTTTTAAGGATGTTTTTACTGGAAAATAAGACAAAATACTGATTAAGAAAAAGATTTTTATGCAGTGTAATATTTCTTCAAAATAAAAACAGGCTGTGATTTATCTTACCTGGAAAGCTCTTGGCATCAGGGGATGAGGCCTAGACACACACGCCAGAAACAAACAGAGATTTGAGTTCTTATCAATCACAGCACTTAACACAGAACATGTCTCTGAAACTCTCTGTGTAAATCTTTGACAGATAAAAACTCAGCTTCCCCTGTGAGAACAGATTTTACTGCCCAGATCAGATGGAAGATTTCCTTTCAACACACAGCAGAAATAAACCGATCCAGAGAGATACACTGACACTGTAATGCAAGTTCTCTTTTCTGTTTTGCTTTTGTGCTTTGTCCCTTTGAGGCCCCATCAGACATCTAAACATTTGAGAGTGTGCACGTACTTCACAACCCGCAGTTGTAGGTGTTCTTATCATATAGCACTCTAGAAAGTTGATTCTGATTGGTAAGTCATGGCATTCAGTGGTCGTCGTCTTTTTTTTTTTTTCTTTTACTGCTAAACTGTATAATTGACAGATTTCCTGTAACTGAAAAAATGCAAACAAAGTAACATTATGACAAACAATAAATATTTAAGATGTAAATATTTTAATTCAATTTTCGACTCAGATTTTTTGTTTTGATCAATTCTAATGCAAAGAAAAGCATTTTCATTAATGGTCTCAGACATTTGAATGCTGTTTGTTTGTTTGGTTGGTTGGTTGGTTGGTTGGTTGGTTAGTTGGATGGTTGGTTAGAAGGAAGGTTGGTAGGTAGGTAGTTTGGTAGTTTGTTCGTTAATTTGTTCATTCGGATGGATGGATAGTTGGAAAGTAGGTAGGTAAGTTGTTTGTTAGTTCATGTGTTCTTTTTTTCATTAGTTCGTTCAGTTGGTTGGATGAATAGATGGATGGATGGATGGTTGGTAGGTAGGTAAGTTGTTTGTTCGTTCATTCAATTGGTTGGTTGTTTGTTTGGTTGGATGGATGGTTGGTAGTTAGAAGGTAAGTTGTTCGTGTTTGTTCGTTCATTCATTCGATCGATTGGTTGGTTGGTAGGTAAGTTGTTTGCTCATTCACTTGGTTGGATGGATAGATGAATGGATGGTTGGTTGGTAGGTTGTAGGTAAGTCGTTTGTTCGTTCGCTCAGTCAGATGGATGGTTGATAGGTAGTAGGTCAGTTGTTTGTTCACTCATTCATTTGTTAGTTCGTTCGGATGGATGGATGGTTGGTAAGTAGGTAAGTTGTTCGTTCTTTCAGTCGTTCGTTCGTTCGTTCGTTCGGTCAGTCAGATTGATGGGTGAATGGTTGGTAGGTAGGTAAGTTGTTTGTTTGTTCGGTTGGATGGATGTATGGATGGTTGGTTGGTATGTAGGTAGGTAGGAATGTTGTTTGTTTGCTTGTTTGTTAGTTTGTTAGTTCGTTTGTTTGTTTAGTCAGTCGGTCAGTTGGATGAATGGATGGTTGATGGATGGCTGGTAGGTAGGTAGGTAGGTAAGTTGTTTGTTTGATTAATTGTTTATTTGACTGTTTGTTTGTTTGTCTGAGTTTAGGTCCTGATCACCCATTGAAATTTATGATAACCAGTTGACTGTACATTTATGTTTAGCAAAAATTCAGTTTAGAGGAGTCAAATTGGATTGGTATCCATATGTAATTTCATAATTCTTCACAACTTAAGAAAAAAGGTAAATTATTATATTGCTGACACCACAGTTGTTGGGTCTGTAGCTTTGATTTTTCTTGCAGGGACTGAGCAAGACAAATTGTATGAGATAGAAAGATAAAAGTAGTATTGTGAAAAGCATGACCTAGGGCTATCAGCTCAGCCAATCAGAGCCCTCTGTCTGGCCCAGTGAAAGTATGGGAAATGAGGGAATATGGGTAGATGGTAGAACTCTTTATCTGGGGCCACAGCAGTGCACTGATTCAGGTCAACCACATTAACTACAACCAATTACATCTGGTCTGTTGAGTACATACAACAGCGGAAGGAATGCTTCCTCAAACCATTGAAGCTTCGTTTCCATCAGTGGTGATTATTCAAACTGTATTGTGTATAATGAGTGGTTATTATTGATTAATATTGTTTATTATTGATACTGGAAAGGCAGCCTATCCATATCCAGTCCCAAACAACATTAGTGTGTTCCCCTTAGGGCACAAAAGAATTTTGGATCTGTTGCAACTTTGCTGAAGACGTTTAGAGAGGAAAGGCAAAAGAGCGTGGTGGGGTAAAGAAGGTATAAAGTTTGATGGGGGCATCATAATCTGCTTTGCACTCATGCGGGTGAAGGAATGGCCCCACAGCAAACACAGACACACATCAAACCCATGTACACAAAAATGCCTGCACACCTCTTGCCCGATAAAGTCCTCTGGGTCAGAGCTTTTTAGAGCAAATATGGCTAATGCTATCCATAAAAAGAGCTGCCATATACAGCTATCTTTCGAAAGTTTGGGGTCTGTAAGATTTAAGAATTCTTAAAAAATACTGTAAAAATAACAATATTATAAAATAATATTACAATTTAAAGTAATTATTTTCTATGTTAATATATTGTAAAATGTCATTTATTCCCGTGATGTTAAAGCTGAATTTTCAGCAGCCATTTCTCCAGTCTTCAGTGTCACATGATCCTTCAGAAATCATTTTAATATGCTGACTTGGTGCTCAATTAATAGTTCTTCATCAATCATCAGTTGTGCCAATGAATATTTTTATAAAAACTGTAATACAGTTAATAAGTCAACATTTTTTTCAGGATTCCTTGATAAATAGAAAGTTCAAAGGAACAGCATTAAAAAAAGACAACTTTTGTAACATTATAAATGATTTTACTGTCACTTTTGATTAATGTATTGCATCCTTGCTGAATAAAAGTATGAACTTGTTTGTAAGAAAATCTTTTAGACCCATTTAACCAGTATATATACATTTTTGTTCAAATTTTAGCTTTTAAAGAGCTTGCATAGCTACCGTAACTGCTCTTAACAGAGGTTTTCATGCCTTTCTTTCTTTGATAATCCAAATGAATGCAACAAATACATTTTAGCTTTGTCACTAAAAAAAAAAATATGAGCTGGTGTTGGTGAGATTGCTGAAAAACTCTAGTACTGAACAGTTTGGTCTAGAAAAATGTTTTACCACCTCAAAGACATTCCTGAGTTCTTGTTGGCCTCTTTAATGTGTGACTCATGATTTTGCCATCACCTACAACACAGGAGAACATGAACAGCACAAAGACAAAATTCATAAACTCTTGCAGAGTCTTAAAAAATATAAATATATATATACAGTCACAAACAGACTTTGTATGTAAAAAAAAAAAAAAAATCATATGTATTGTTATTGTAGAAACTTGGCTTTTTAAAAAAAAAAAAAAAAAAAAGAATCCCTAAATTGAGACAAAAATTTCTAAATCTTTCTCTCAAGCTATATCCAGCAAAAGTCCAGCAGCTTGTTTTAACTGTCTGATTAAGTAACATTTTCCAAATCTGATGATAAAGTATATAGACATCCACTGAAAATTTCTGACTGCAATTTCTTCCAAAAGTGTTGCACTTTAACAATTACTCCTAACACCTTTTCTAGTTTGTAATAATTTCTTTCAAGATGTAAGGGATTATTGTTGACCAGATGTTGTAGGAGCAGAATATGGCTTCCTATACATGTTGTCTCCATTTAGCAAAATGACAAAGGAAGAGTAGGTTCCTCTCGTACCAACATCTCTCTCTCTCTCTCTCTATCTGTATGTAGTCTGACTGACACTTCTCCATTGCCCAAAGAGGTTCTCTATCTGATGTGCCAGCCGGCATGTCATTGCTGTTCATTCAAGGTAAAAGTTTGAAAGTCTTTCCGGAAATTGGCTAAACTCAGGGTGCTGGTGGCGTCTAGTTCTGATACAGCCCTGTGCTCTTGTCTTGTTTGAAAAGAAATTATTACTTTTGTTCGTCAAGAATGCACTAAATTGATCGAAAGTGAAGACACATTAATAATATTACAAAAGATTTCTATTATAAATTAATGCTGTGAACTTTCTATTGAACTTTCTATTTATCAAAGACTCCTGAAAAGATGTATCACCGGTGTATCATCATATTAAAATGATTTCTGAAGGATAACGCTACACTGAATGGCTACTGAAAATTCGCATTGTTTTAAAATATATTAACATAGAAAATTACAGTGGCCGAGAGAACTCAACACGCTGCAAATAGAAAAACACCTGCAAATTAAGAAAACAACAACACAACCAAATAAAGAAATGCACTGCAAATACTCACAACACAACCAAACAAAGAAACGTGCTGCAAATAAAATTCTTAATTTGGTTGTGCCGTGAGCATTTGCAGCGCGTTTCTTTATTTGTTTGCGTTGTGAGCATTTGCAGCACCTGCTGTCAAACTGATGAAGATATTTTCTTGATTTGCTGGTGCTTTTTCTATTTGCATGTGTTTTCTGAAGTTGCAGCACATTGAGCTCTCTCGGCCACCGTAGAAACTAGTTATTTTAAATTGTATTACTATTACACAATATTACTGCTTTAACTATATTTTTGATCAAATAAATGCAGTTTTGGTAAGCATATATAAGACATTTTTCAATGGTGCATAGGTTACTGCATTGATATCATTTGTCAATGTAATTGCATTTTCCCCCAAATATTTATTCCTTAAAAGTAGAATAACTGTTAAATAAAAAACACTGAGGAACTGTAATCGTTACCTTTTTTTTTTTTTTTTTTTTTTAACAGTTCCTAGATATTAACTAATATGACAAGTTTTTTCTCTCCCTAGAACTGGCCTTAATGGCTGATGTTGATGAATGCCTGTAAGGGATACGCTGCAGGTAGGATATGGTTACAGGTTGCGCTGGTGGAGGGGAAGGCAGGGAAGGGAGCAGATAAAAAGCCACATGGACCGGGCAGGATGTTTGTGTTCCAATGAGGCATGACTCTGAGAGACTGGGCCAGGGCCTGGCCTTTGAACACAGGTGAGCAGGCAAAAGCTGCTGATCCCTATTTGTCCCCTTTTGATTTCTCGTTCATTATCCGTTCAATCCGCTTCTTTAACTCCCTTGCTTTTCACCCTCTCCTCACTCTGCATCCTTCACTTTCTCAACCTCTCTCTCTCTCTCTCTCTCTCTCTCTCTCTCTCTTATCATCTTTCTCTGGGGAACAGTACGTTTTCTCTCTGCGCCGAGTGAATATCATCACCAGAGCTTCTGACTGATGACAGTTCTCAGTGGGAGCTCTGAGACAGCATTGTCTGCCTTTGTGCGGGGTGTTGGCAAGCTGTAGAGCAGAGAATGTGTGTGTTTGTGGTCGTTCTGTAGGGCTGTGGTGTTTGTTGACTTGTTTTCACTCTAAAGTTCTTCAAACAGTGTGTGAAATACAAGCTGCCACAAGGGCAAACTGCAGCTTGCCACAGACTCAGATGCATCCTGCCACCTCAAGCGTGCATCTTTCCTCAGAATATCATGCTGTGACTTTTCAGGATTCTGATTTAACCAGTATGTCATGTTCTGGCATCTCAGAATACATTACTAGAGTGTGCAACTCTGTTGCTTGAGTTCACCAACAACCTTGCCCAACTTTGATTGTCTATATTAAGGGTCTGCAACCTAAAGCACATGCAACTTATTTAAATGCATTCAATATTAATCTATCTTGCATGCTTTTATAGGTTGCATGATTTTTTGATGCCTTTCACTTTATTTAAACAATTTATTTTGATTCAACAACATTGTATCAGGTTTCTGTTTCAAATGTGACTGCTTCATGTTAAGTTGACTTGAAACAATTACTCTTTGACTTAACTTGATGTTTTCATATTGAAATAACATGTTTCAATCAAGTAACCCAACCAGGACTCAATCAAACAGGATTTTCACTTCCCATTATGCTTTGCAAAGGGGCTGAACTGGGAGAGTAAATGTTGAAATAAAGTGTAATTTTAAGCATTTTTTAGCAAGATGAGAAAATTGAGAGACTTCTTAATGATTACTGTTCTATTATGTTGGTATTTAAAAGTTTCTGTTATGTTAGTGGTTTAGGGTTACCATTGTGGTGAAGTCTTGAGCTTGTGCTTGGGTTGAGGACCTGCTAACAAAAATCCAAATCACTTTAATAATAAAGCAATCACTATGGTAGTGCTCTGGATGAAACCAGTATCGCTTCTGGATTGCCAACACCGGACATCATGTGTAAAGAAAAGTTATATTTAGTTTGTTACACCACATGACTAAACAGGAAGCATTAATTGTAGGATTATTTGAATGTAAATTTAAATGAAAATCATTTAAGTTAAACTAAAACCATTCATTCAGATTAAAGGAACACCATTGATTCTAGTTAGCTGTACATGGATGGTTCTATTTAGTTTTACATGCTTCATTCACGTGGAACCACTGTCCATGATTGAATCATGTTAAGCCAAAGAGCTATTTTTATGAGTGTAACAATGGGTAATACTCCACCATCAGAACGAAAGCATAATATTAAATGCAACTATTATATTTAATGTAGTAATTGTATTTGTATTGTATTATTTATTTATTTGCATGTTAAACTATCTTTTTTTAGTATTATATGTATACTACCATTTCAAAAGATTGGGTTCGATAATATTTTTAGAATCTATTTTAATATGTTATAAAATGTAATTTATTCCTGTGATGGCAAAGTTGAAATGTTCAAATTTTCAACAGTCATTACTCCAGACTTCAATGTCACGTGATCGTCCAGAAATCATTATGATATTTTGATTTGGTGCTTATTTTTTTATAATTATCAGTGTTGAAAACAGATGTGCTGTTTATATTTTTTTTGTGTGTGTGTTAATATTTTTGTGGAAACCATGATACTTTTTTTTCAGGATTCTTTGATGAATAGAAGGTTCAAAAGAACGGTATTTTTTTTTAAATACAAATCTTTTGTAAAATTATAAATGTCTTTAATTTCACTTTTGACCAATTTACTGCATCCTTGCTGAATAAATGTATTAATTTCTTTAAAAAAATTTTACTGATCTTAAAAAAAATTAATGTTTTATATCATGCTTATATATCATGTTTTCATATAATTAAATGAAACATGATCATATATTTATTTTTCATTAGTTTTATGTAGGTACAGACAGTGAGCTGATGTGCAACAGTAATGAACAAAAGCAATGTCTCCATATCTAGAGCATTTTCTGTTGTATATGTTTTTGCACTCTGAAATGCAGGGCAGCATGTGTTTGGAGATCATGTATCAGTATGTTATTCCATCGCTGTAAAAGCTCTCTTGTTGTTGTAGTTGTAACCGTTGACAGTATATTTACAGGCCTGCCTTTTACAACTTAGAACGACCGAGTGTGGCAGGAAGAGGACCTCTGGGAGGAGCAGATCATGGATGGATAGACTAATATTCCTGTTGGGGTTTTGTGTGCACAGTAAAATTGAAAAGAGAGGACTTTAGCTGAGGGTTTGAACGAGCGGCCTGCCAGGTCGCTGTTAAGGCTGTGTTTTTCCGTTCTCACAAAATACCTCACAGCACTCATAAATCTCTTTCTCCTAACAGCCAGCATTAAAATCTAGTAGATTAAATAGTTGGAGGATGATTACTTTATTGATGCTAGAAAATATAAATAAGTCTTTATGGCCAGTCAGGCTTTTATCTGCAGTGTCCTGATGTCCAAGCACCCGTCACGATAAGGGATGGAAAAAGAGATCGTCTAACCAAATAAGGAACGACTTTCATATTAGGGCTATAGGTGATGGTCTGAACCGTGTTGTTGGTAAAGTTGAAATGAGTGAACCAGAAACTCGGGAAGTCTGGCAAGCACGGTTAATTTGGTAGTTGTGTGTTTTATAAAACAAGAAGGATACTTTTGTTCCAAGTCAGTCAGTATCTGGAGTTAGATCCAGGACCACCTGCACTACAAACTTAACTGCTAGTCTTAGTCAGTAACTGCATATTTATGTTTTCCTGGCTCTTTTTCATCATCTTAAGCAACAGATATAACACTGGCCTGAACTTTATACCAGGGGTCTATATATAGTACATCTCTATGGCAGTAATATATGGCAAAAAATTAAATATATTATGTTCTTTTTTTTTTGTAATATTATTTTTATTACATTTTCTTGAAACACTTAAAAGACTGACACGTACATACTGTGTCTAACAACACTTACAATGTACAAAAAAGAAAACGAAACAAACAAACACCAGGAGCTCATATTACATGAAAAGTGTGATATCACAAGCCAACATTAGATCTGATAATCCACTGCAAACAATAACAACCACAGCTGTAAGGGGTTATTATAATGCACATTAAAAATATATTATGTTCTGGCCAAAATAAATTTTCAATATACATAACACATCTTAAAGAACATACTTTTTTAATATGCATAATTTAATTGTTATATTTTAAAAATATTGTCTTTGAAATGTGTTGTCAATATATTTAATGTATTTAATTTTTTTTTTTTTTTGCCAGTTAGGGTATATCACATATTTATATCATTTAATTTTTATAATAAATGTAAAAAAATATTGTCTTTAAAATGTGTTGTAGGTATATTTATAAATAAATAAATAAAATATATTTTTTATTTTTTTACTGTGTGTATGTGTGTGTATATATATATATATATATATATATATATATATATATATATATATATACACCGAACAAAATTATAAACGCAACACTTTTATTTTTGCCCCCATTTTTCATGAGCTGAACTCAAAGATCTAAGACTTTTTTTCTGTGTACACAAAAGGCCTATTTCTCTCAAATATTGTTCACAAATCTGTCTAAATCTGTGTTAGTGAGCACTTCTCCTTTGCCGAGGTAATCCATCCACCTCACAGGTGTGGCATATCAAGATGCTGATTAGACAGCATGATTATTGCACAGGTGTGCCTTAGGCTGGCCACAATAAAAGGCCACTCTAAAATGTGCAGTTTTATTGTATTGGGGGGGGTCCGAAAACCAGTCAGTATCTGGTGTGACCACAATTTGCCTCACGCAGTGCAACACATCTCCTTCGCATAGAGTCGATCAGGTTGTTGTGATTGTCTGTGGAATGTTGGTCCACTCCTCTTCATTGTCTGTCCGAAGTTGCTGGATATTGGCAGGAACTGGAACACGCTGTCGTATACGCCGATCCAGAGCATCCCAAACATACTCGATGGGTGACATGTCCGGTGAGTATGCTGGGATGTTTTCAGCTTCCAGGAATTGTGTACAGATCCTTGCAACATGGGGCCGTGCATTATCATGCTGCAACATGAGGTGATGGTCGTGGATGAATGGCACAACAATGGGCCTCAGGATCTCGTCACGGTATCTCTGTGCATTCAAATTGCCATCAATAAAATGCACCTGTGTTCGTTGTCCATAACATACGCCTGCCCATACCATAACCCCACCGCCACCATGGGCCACTCGATCCACAACGCTGACATCAGCAAACCACTCACCCACACGACGCCATACACGCTGTCTGCCATCTGCCCTGTACAGTGAAAACCGGGATTCATCCGTGAAGAGAACACCTCTCCAAAGTGCCAGACGCCATCAAATGTGAGCATTTGCCCACTCAAGTCGGTTACGATGACGAACTGCAGTCAGGTCGAGACCCCGATGAGGACGACGAGCATGCAGATGAGCTTCCCTGAGACAGTTTCTGACAGTTTGTGCAGAAATTCTTTGGTTATGCAAACCGATTGTTGCAGCAGCTGTCCAGGTGGTTGGTCTCAGACGATCAGACGATTTTTGGATGAATTATCCGTTTTAAAGAAATTAAAATTTGCTCAAAATGTGCTCATTCAAGATGTAGACGAGTTTATTTCTTTATCAGAACAGATTTGGAGAAATTTAGCATTAAATAACTTGCTCACCAATGTTTGTTTTTTTTTTTTTCGCATTAAGTCTCAATATGCTGATATGAAACAATATACATAAAACATATTTGGTTGTGTTTGGATAATGTTTGTAATATGTCCCATAGGATTCATGTCTACTTGCTTTACACAGTGTAAGTCATTAGAGCTACTACTGAGGTGCTGTTGTGTGACCACCAGCATAATTAGCACAGGGTTTGTTTTATGGAGGGGCTATTATCACTCACCATAAACAGCCAAAAGTCACCATTCTCCACCCCAGCAGTCAGGCAGGGGCTTTTTACAGGCGTCTTGTACCCGACACACGGCACGCATGTGTTTCCTTATGCTGTCGCGATCGATCAGCACACCATCACGTCAGTCAGTCCTAGCGAGGCCAGTCTTGTGGCCATTAGTTTCCACCAATGTTGGTCTTAATTATTCGGTAGGTTTTGATAATAAAAACACATTCCTTGAATCACACTGTTTTATAGGTCTTTGGTATATTTTTATATGATGGGCTTTTAAGAATGTAATTAGCGCCACTGAGTTTTAACAACTTGGAACACTTTTATTTTTCTTTCAAATTTGAAATACAAAGATCTTGTAAGTTAATGGCCAAAAGTCCTGGCTTAATTTAAAACAGGCATCTTTAGGGTCCTACATTGTTTGAGAACAACTATTGATTCAAGTTTAATTCAGTTTAAGGTGCTAATAATTAACAACTAAAAGTTTTCAAATTAAATTTAAGTGGTATGAATAACAAGCAATCATTAGGTTTATCATAACATTTAATGTCGTTCAATGTCCAATTTGATTTTACATCCAGCTTCTATTTATTTAAACCTAGTTATGTCATTCATTTTTTTATCTTTATAGACATTCTAGCAAAGTGCTTCATGCCACAATTAGTTGTATGATTTTGTGAAATACCTTGACTAGTGTGGGTTTATAATGTGGCGAAGGAGGGTTTAAGAGGTTACTGACCCAGACAAAATCGTAGTAGAGCAACTTACCCGAATTAGCATGCTTTCACAGGGCATCCAGGCCTGATGTTTAAGGAGTGAGTAACTGGGAGAGAAAGCAAAAGGAAAAATAGAAAGAATTAAAAAACAGTGGCTGAACAGGCACAAGTGTGCCCAGTGCAGTTTCCTTTGTAATGGGCAGGGGGCTCATTTTATGAACATTTTAAGGACAGAAAATTTCCATTCCACTCAATCGTGTGGTGTTATTAAAGGTGGTTCTGCCACAGCACATTCAAAGAGGTGAAATTAGTCTGTTTTTCATTTCACAAGTTTCCATTGCAAACACCAAATGGAAAGGGGGGTTTTGTTTTTCTGAATAAAGTTCATGTTCCATTGTTTTTCAGCAGGCTGATAAGGTCTTTAACATTTTAAGGCTGGAACAAAATAATGTTTTTTCTTCTTTCACTGGTTTCTTTAAAGAAATATTTCACTCAAGAAAAAAAATTGTGATCATTTACTCACCCTCATGTCGTTCCAATCCTGTATGACTTTTTCTATGGAACACAAAAGGTAAACTTTTGAAGTCTCTGTACATTTATGAGAGGTCTTGAGAAGCGATGTGATGCCCAATTCATGAATTGTTCTTTTGAGTTAGATCCGAATGAATCAGTTGGTCCAATTCACAAAACAGTGAATATTCAGAATGTTTCACAGAAAAAAAGAAAGTCAAATGCATCTGGAACAACATAACGGTGAATAGATGATGACGGACCTTTCATTTTCGGGTGAACTACCCCTTTAATTTTCAGATCAGGGGCAGTGTTCTGCGTTTTTTTTTTTTTTTTTTTTTTGTCCTCCGTGACCTTTTCTCAAGTTCTGTCCTCTATAGAGTTCTGTGTTTAAGTATCCTGTCAGTATTCTCTGTGCTAGAATGATTCCCAGTCAAATAAAGTAAGCTAATAGCACCAAAGAGAGTCATTCCACAGTTTGAACTTCATGCTGAAAAAGTGGAAAATATAAAACTTCTGGTTGAGGAACGCAACAACTGCACGTACACACAACATTGGCTTTGTGTGTACATTCATGTGCCTATGCACTTGCTTGTGCATGTGCGTGTACATTTATGCTATTACTTTTTATACAGTAAACCATTGTTCGATTTTAGCCATTTAGTTATGTCCTTAAAGCAAAACTGGATTTGCTGCCATTCTAGTGGCTGATGCACTGATCCAACAAAAATTAATGTACCAATAACCAGAAAAAAACTAAAGTTCAACCAAAAATGACACTTCTGTCATCACTTACTCTCATGTCGTTCCAAAAGCATATGATTTTCTTTTTTCTGTGGAACACTTAAAAAAAGATACCCTGAAGAACGTCACTGGACATTGAACCCCACTGACTTACATTACACTTAACTAAAAAACTATTGAAAAACATTACATATAACTAAATAAAATATAATAAAAATATTTTTTTTAAAAATTAAAAAGTTGTTTGGGCTGAATTAAAATTTACTTCATATAAAAGTACTAAATTACTAAAATTGAAATAAAAATAAATGCAATCTATAGAAATGTTTAATAAAAACAAACAATTAACAAAATTACTAAAACTTAAAATAAACAAACTCAATATATAAAAATATAAGCTAATTCAGAATATTAATAAATACTGTATAAATAATACTAATAATACTAAGGATGTCAAACATGTTTGGAATGACATGAGGGTGAGTAAATGATGAATTTACATTTTTGCGTGAATTGTTTAGGTATCTGGTTAAAAATTGTTTATAAAACTGCAGTAGTTTTGTCAGAAATCTGTGTATCAAAGCAAAAAGATTTCAAAAGTAGCTATTGAGGTTGAATTGCTGACAAGCTAGTAGAACATCTGTGCTGAGCTGGTGGATAAGTTTTGACTTATTAACTCCCTTCAGTTGTGTGCTGTCTGATTCTTTAACTCCATCTGAAACTCAGTGGATGTCAGCTGCGCTTCCAGATGTCCCTGCTCTCTCTCACCCTGCCTCATTAAGAGGCTGTAAAAAAGTTGGGGGGTGGCATCATAAAATCCCCACTATAATGAGTGGTTAAGTGCAAACAAACAAACGCGAGAGAGGTCAAGGGCGGCCAAAACGCAACACCCATAGTGGCCTGGCAGCAAAACTGCAGACTTTCACACACCATTCCTCCCTGACATGTCCAGGGCAGAGAGTGATTACTGCAGGACAATAGGGCAGCCTGGGACAGACAGACCACCTGTCAGGAGGTGGGGAGGAACCTTAAATCAAAATGAAAGAATCTAACGGCATCATGCTGATTAATATAAACCGCCAGACCCTTTTTAGACAGCCGATCCCCTCACTCGGAATGGCCCAGGTTGGCTCACGGGTTGCTGGGCAACAGCGAGACTGAATGAAGTGTTGGAACTGCCACGATTAAAGCTCTAGAGCGCCGTGGGTTCGACTGCGCTGTAGCGAGCAGCTGTCTCGCCGCAGGAATTCAGCAGCCTGCAAATCCCATTCAAGTCTGCGTATGTTGTAGGCTTTGCTCAGTCTGTTGTCTCAGATTAGATCGATTTCAAAGAGCTTTCACACTTTTATTAGGTACATGTGTTTCATGTGGCAGCGGTCAGCCTAAAGAAGCAGTGCTATGAGCAAGACTCTTGTTTATTTAGATTTTAGGCAGTTCTTGCCCACTGAAAGGGACAGTTCACCCAAAAATGAAAATTCTGTCATCATTTATACGCCCTACACTTGTTCCAAACCTGCATCAGTTCCTTTTTTCTGTTGAACACAAAAGAACTCATTCTGAAGAATGTTGGTAACCAAGCAGTTGACAGTAGCCATTGACTTCCATAGTATTTTTTCCATACTATGGAAATCAACAGCTACAGTCTTTCTTTTTTTAAAAAAAACAAAAACAAAAAACAAATGATTAAATATATTGATTTATAAATGTATATAAAATAATTTATGAGTTTAACTAATGTTTATTTATTTACTCTATCTATCTATCTATCTATCTATCTATCTATCTATCTATCTCACTCGTATAATTTTGTACAATTTCTATGAGGGGAGGGTTTAGGGCCGGGGTTAAGGGTGATAATTCGTACAAATTCCATTGAATTTGCCACACCGTAAAATAGGCCTACATATGATTTTTCACAAATAGTATAAATTCATATGAGTGAGGTCATACGAATTTGTACAAATTAGCAACCTATGTGCGAATTGCCGTGAGATCAGTTTTATCTATCTATCTATCTATCTATCTATCTATCTATCTATCTATCTACCTATCTACCTATCATTGCAAAGCTATCTCACGACCAATTCGTACATATTTTATGAGGTAGCTATTCATACAAACCTCACTCGTGTAATTTTGTACAATTTCTGTGAAGGGTAGATTTAGGGGTGGTCATTCATACAAATGCCTACGAATTTGCCACAATGTAAAATATGTACAAATTGGTTGTGAGATAGCATTGCAACAATAAATAGATTTTTCACAAATTGTATGAATTCATACTAGTTGGGTCGTACGAATTAACCACCTCGGAAAATATGTACAAATTGCCGTGAGATCTATCTATCTGTCTTGTCTGTCTGCCTGTCTGCTTGTCTGTCGATCTCTTTTAAAGATGTCAAACTTTGCTTTTCTAGTTAAATTTTTTTTCTTTGAATTTCAATTTATTATATTCTACTTTGTATTGAAATTCAAATCACAATTCTGCATCCTGTTTGCTACTTCAAATACAAATTTAAATTTAGCAATTAAATTGCAATTTAAAAGGCATCCTCAATTCTGAATTACATGCAGCCTGCTGTTCTGGAACTTCTGCCAGAAGACCTTAAATTCTTAGGATTCGGGTAGCAGGTGAAAGTGAGTCTGCGGACCACACTGCACACGTGAGTTTGCTCATCACTCACCACTTCCCAGTGCTTATGTTTTGCTTATGCAGCTGACAGGCCCAAACCCTTGATTATCTGTCCTTACCACATGGCATAATCTTCATCCTCTCCTGTCTCCCCAACCAAACCTGATCCTCCCTGCTCCAGTACCACTAACTACCTCATGCACTGCTGTTTTAATCCCCTCGACTCCAAATAAGAGTGTTTCATGACTCAACGGCCTATTTATTAGATCAGCTCTGCACAATAGCACATCACACCATTGCCTGCACTGGGATCTCTCATCTGTGAGGTTTATGGGTGGAGAATGTGATTGGATCAGGATGGATGAGAGCACGTGGAGCCGTGTGGTTCACTTTCTAATGCCTCTTGGAGCAACATGGTCCTGTACTAAAAATGTACCATGTCAGTCTTCCTAGACAGGATTAGGCAAATGTAGCACAATTAGCATCCATGCAGGCATTTATACTGACTACTTCCATGTGTGATATTGCAGACCTCACACATTTTCAGTTACCTTTGCTCGGCGGTGCACCTGCCCGGCTTCATTTCAGGCTGCTGACGGCTTCTCTCATCGGCCGTCGCATAGAGTGACCAAATGACCTCACCTCCTCTTCCCCGCTCCCCATTAGAGCTTGTCGCTGGGGCTAATTTATCAGAGGAGTAGGGGGCACAAAGAGGGGCTTTATTCTGTCCCCCCTTCCCATATGAAGATCAGCTCCCTTGGAATGTCCACCCCCCACATCGACAACCACAGACTAAACCATGTTTTATCCCTTACAGCTGAATTTACCAAAGGCGACTCATTAATGAATAATCACAAACAAAAAAACGGCCATTAAATCCCTCTAATCTGAAAAGCGACCTCCCTCTCTAGCGGTATAAAATTGCGCTTTACTAGAAGGAGTGCTCTAAAAGTTATGGCATTTTTCCCCTCTGCACCCATTGTGATTGATGGAGCAGCCACAACAGGGGAAACATTGGTCCACCTCATATTCTTATAAACATCAACACGCTAGTTAAGAAAAGCAGGCCTCCCCGTCCCACTGCTAGACGTGTAAATAAGCTTCCCTGTGGGAGAAGAGGGAACCACTGCGCCGTGCAGCGCTCTCACGTACACCAGTAATCACCACTATTGTTTATGCTCCACAGCGCACACACAAAAATGGAAGGATTTGTCTTTATGTGGCCAGTGCTGCATATCAACTGAAAATGCTTCTCAGACGGGCTAAAGCAAAAGCCGGGCTGTGTGTTCGTCTGTGTGCAGTTTGTGGCTCTTGTAGCACTGACCCCCTCTAGAGGATCGCAATGGGACTTCCTCTTTTATGGCAAACATAGAGAGCCTCACAGAGCAGTTCATTTCACAGAGATTTGAATATAGGATTCATATCTGGATAATATGGGAAACCTGAAATACAATATAATGTATTACAAGTGAAAGTAAAATTAGATGTAAGTAACCTACTAAAAATAAAGAAATGAATTAATTTGGTGTTGATTAATATCTTGGTTAAGTTCTTCTCGGATAAATGTGTTCTAAATGTGATCTATCGATTTATTTGTCTGTCTGTCTATTTGTTTATCTGACTGTCTGTCAGTCGAATTTTTCCATTCATCGAGTTCTCGAGTTTTGGGAAACGTGATATAAAGAGAAAAAAAAAAAAAAAGCGAGTGCTGGTAGCCCGTGGGGTGTCTGACGCGGGGGGCTCGCCCTCTAAATAAACTTTGGAGTTCAGAGAGGGGAAAGAGACGGCAGAGAGCTGAAGTCATCAGTTACCAGACGAGCACACGAACCGAGAGCAGGCGAGAGAAAGAGACAGATAGTGAATTGCTCAACAGTGAAACTGTGAGCTATCGAGATTGAATAGAGAAGAGCGACGTTTCGGCGACAGTTTAGAAATAAAGCGCCAAAGTTTCACTGAAAGTTCCTCGAGATGCTGTGATGAGGATGACGCGAGGACCTCCTACATGTCAGGCTCAATAAATAAAGTAACCTTCACACCTGGACGTGTCGTGCGGAATCACAGTGGGGAATACATACAGTCATTCAGGAAGACAATCCAACTTTATCACCATGCCAATTTAATTTGATTCCTTCCTCCCCATCTGTAAGTTTTGCTTACAGTGCGCTGGATGGAGAACTAACACTTTCATTGTTTCCACGGAATGAGTGGCTCTCTCTTTGGATATCTCACAGTGGCACATATGTGGATTGCCTCCAATATGTTACTGTCGAATCGGCCCAGGTGCATTTGGGCCATTGAAAATTCTGTTTCTCTTGCGCGTGAGCACAGCTGGGGCTTCTGCCCGGTTTAGGAATGACATACTGAGTATTGCACAGATCAAAGTGCGAGAAGGGACATTGAAATTGACAGGACAAGCATCATTCCCCTGATTACTATGCAATTACAACTGATCTCCATTGTTTTGATCTTGCATTGCATGGAATACACAAACTGTCAGCATCACGGCTCCAGGCACCGGCTACACAAACGTAAGTTCTGCGCGCTGCTGATCTGATGCTTTGCGCACACCTGCACCTTCACACCGTCACTTACTGCCTGTTTGTGTGCTTTTTTTTTTCTCTCTTTTTTTTTTTTTTTTTGTAATCATTTTAAATGCATACTATGTATGTACTATGCATACTTTTGGCATTTTAAAAGATTTAATTATTATTTTACAAGTTAAAGTCTCTTTTGGGAAATGTTGATATGACATAATTATCAGGTGATAAGACATGGTTAAGGTTTACTATGAGAATTTTGAACATTTTTATATTTTTTAATATTTATTCCTTGGCGATTAATATGCGTCATTGCATATCTAAAACTCAATAGCTAAAAAGAATATCAGTGGATTCGTCACTCGCAGTCTTTTCTGTGGTTCGTCATATAACCATGCAACAGAGAACTTAAACAGTTAAATATTTCTCAGCAGCTGGAAGATCTCATTTTTGTTATCGAAATGTATATGCTATTTTTTCTTATGACAACTGGAGTATATCGCTGTTTTCCCCGTTTATATTTTGTGCCAAAAAGCCTGGGTTGCCAAGTGCGCTGTTTCCCTCTGAATTTTCTGCTTTATAGCTGACAGTGGGTTGAATTTTTTTTTTAATGTGGTGTGAAGGTTTGACTTTTCTCACCAATTTTATTTAAATAGATAATTTTTTACCAGCCAGCAACAGGTAAGGTGGATAGCCTACATTTCTTTTATGGAAATAGGCAGACCAACTGTGACTATGAAACATTATAGTGAATGCACAGAGGAACAGTGTTTGTTTGTTTTTAATTAAGTACGTAAAAATCAGGGTAGACGCCATATTAGGCTGTTCGCTATTTTTAATAATAATTTAATATTTGCATAGTTTTTCATAGTATGGTAAACACAGTTGTACACTGTACAAGAAAAAGCCCACTGTCCACTTAAAGTGTAGCCTATAGGAAACTTTTTAAATAGTACAGTAAATGTAAATCGAGCTATTTTCTGAAACTTGACGCCTTTAAAGCTACTTTGTACAATTAAAAATTTTTGAAAAATCCGTGGAGTACTTTGGCTTGGTAACGGTTTTTTTTTTAGACTGATTTTATTTGGTGATTGGACTGTCTTTGTCACAAAGACCTGGCAACCCTGCAAACAGCGTAGTGTTGCTTGAGATGAGCCAGTCTCTCGGTGAAACTGCGCCTGTCACTAAATCGTTTTTGTGTTCCTCGTGGTTGTTTTGATGGCTTAGTTTGAGGAAAATTTCACATATGTGTCTCCACAGTGAGTTCTGGAGGAAAAAAACAGCTGCTTAGGCATTCTAGATAAACTTCTGATGGGAAATGTTCCGTTGAGGTAAAAGTCTAGAAAACGCGTCAAAAGTGTTTCTTTTTACTAGACACTTGTGTGGTTTGATTCGGAAACAACTTATATCGGCAAGGGACACATTGCTGAATTTTGTGATTTAAGTCCTGCATTAGGCTACGTGGCAGTTATGATGTTACCTTCCATTAACGAGTAACGTATTAGTCCTATTTTGCTTCACTGTCTCGTGCTATCAATGCTGTGAGCAGTGCGAACCTGAAATTATGGTTCGTCTAGCATCAATGGCCAGTCCAATGTCTTGTTTGGATCGCTCTCTAGCGGCCACTGCATTACGCAGAAAACTTTTGTAGTGCGCTTGGTCCGTTTCAAGCGCTTGTTGACTGTTGCTGCTCGCAGAGATATCAGTAAGTTCAGTAACAGAAGCACAGCGCGTTTCCTGTTTTCTTCTAGTTTGCATCAAAGTTGAGTATATCCTAGGAAAAAAGTCTCTGACGCCGGCCCAAGACCATCTTTATAAGTTGAGCTGAGCACGTAATATATTAGTAACCTACACGTTAAAAAGTTACATAGTTTTAGTTAAAGGTAACATAAGAAATTTCTCACTTCATTCAAAAGGCCATTTTAATCAGATGTATTACTTATGAAGTCAAGGCTGTAACCAAATACTCAGGATTGTGGGGGACCATGTGTAATTTGGGGGTCATGTCCCCCTCACTGTCTATGGTGGTTATATCCCTGGATGAAGTGTTTATATGAATATTTTTGGTTTACAGAGAGAGAAACAAAATTTTGGGAAACTGAGCTCTGAAATAAGCAATTCATGCATGACAGGCTCCAGAAAATGTGTGATTGAGTATGATTTTTATTTTAATAAGCAACGTAATAGGGAAATATGACTTGAAAGGCTCGATTAAACATGGTCCAAATTAGTTGGTGACAAAGCCAGTTAGATGCAACGGAATGGCTTTTGGTATCAGGGAGCCACAGAAATGCCATTGTGGCTTTGTGGCACTCACTGGGTTGTTTCAACTGTGATGGAAAAAAATGATATTATGAAATTCAAAATACAAAACCCTTATCCATCTTTTCTGTTTAAAACTTAGATGATGCTAGCATTGTGGACTGTGGTCAGGACATTGTCTTCAGCAGCATACTAAATATGTGCTCTCATGTGGCGTATGAGAAAAATATGTGTCTGATCAGACTTTGACAGCTAATTAGTTCAGTACACAGCTGTCATTTTGAATTTAAAGAGGGGACGGATTGGGGTTATCCTTAAAGAGCGGAAATCTTTCACTCATTTCAGCATATTTTTTTAATCAATTCACATATTTCAAAATTTTATGAAATGATGTTAATAGATACGGGTGAGCAGGGTGAAGAGTCTTTATATGCATGGTCAAATCTATGCTGCTGGCAGACACTGCGACAGTGAAGTGTGACAAACGTGATGACGGCCATTCTTCTGAATGCACCAGCCATCAGATGCTGCTAATTAAGAGACTTTGAAACGTTTGTGATGGACAGAAACTTGGGTGAATGACCTCTGACTGATTTATCAGTTCACAGAGAGTGACCAAACGGTCGCCTGACCTCAAACATTTCCTGTCTTCTGTGTGTGCGTCTCTGGGTCTCCGCGTTGACAAGTAGAAGCCACAAGGCTTTGATTTGCGTGTAAATAGACACCTTTTAAAATGCCAAAGAATTTGTAACATCTGATACTTATAACATTGGAATATCTTCTGTGCGTATGACTGTTTTGCAAGAGTGTTTTTGTGAAGTGAATGTAATTGTAGTATACACTTTTTTGTAATGTGTCACAGGGTGAGGTTGCCAGGTTAGTTTTAAAAAGAAGCCTTACAAGTCAATGACAGTATATGGTAACTCATTTCCTTGTGAATAAACTCATTGCTTTGTTTTTTAGTAAAAATTATCTTTGCTTGTGTGTGGCCTCCCCATGTTGTAAATATCCCAGGAAATTAATTGTGTCGGCCTGCTTCACCAACTCAAACCACAAGTCTTTGGGCAATAAGCAAATGCTTTTGTTTAATGTCGATGTCTGACATTTTGTTATTTAATTCAGTTTTAACTGTGCCGCTTTACCGATAGATTCTGGGAATGCTTTCTTTTGCGGTCATCGAGTTTGAACCATGGCGAAGTGATTTCTAACGTTCGGATTTCAGGAGTGCTTGTGTGGTTGTTATGCAAGCCGACCCAAGGGCTGTGGCAGAGCAAGGGCAGGCAGAATTCCTCCGTGTAAAGGGTTCTGTGAATTAGAGAGCTTTGGCAGGAACACATGTGGGCAAATGGACAGCAGTTGTAAAGATTGCTTAGATATGTCAAACAGAATATCCTTGATCTATGGCAATCTGGCGGCCAAGAGTGAACTCTGGGAATCAGGGGAGGGAGACAGAAAAAAACAACAACGATGCCCTAGAACGAGTTCAGTAGTATGGAATGTAAGAGCAGGTTGAAAACATCTATCTATCTATCTATCTGTATATCTGTCTGTCTCTTTGTCTCTCTATCTGTCAATTTTGGCTATCTTGTATTCAGAAAGGATGCATTAAATTGATCAAAAGTGATGGTAAAAACATTTATAATGTAACAAATACATTTAAAACAAATGCTGTTCATTTAAACTATTAATACTGAAAAAATGGTCACAGTTACCACAAAAAATGTAACCAATGCCACTGTCTTCAACTTTAATAATAATAAGAAATGTTTCTCGAGCACCATATCAGCAAATTAGAATGATTTCTGAAGGGTCATATGACACTGAAGACTGGAGTAATGGCTGCTGAAAATTCAGCTTTGACATGGAATAAATTACATTTTAAAAAATATTAAAATAGAACATTTATTATAAATTTTAATCGTCATTTTTTAATCATCAGTCATAATTTTACTGTATTTTTATCAACTAACTGCAGCCTTGGTGAACATGAGGCATTTTTGAAAAAAATAAATAAATAAAAAATTTGATCGACCCCAAACATTTAAATGGTAGTGTATAAATATATTTTGAACTTCTGTCTATTGTCATATTGCATAGTGGGTCAAAATGGCAAAAAGCCACTTTGTAATCTGTGCGTTACAGTGATGTTAGGAATCGTCATATCTTAAACTGCTTCCTTATTGTTTAGGTTTGCTGATGGTTGTAGAAGTCCTCAATATGTAACATCCTTTCAACCCATATCATTTCAAATTGCATAAAAGTGAAAGTAGAAGCTTTTTTTTAACCTCTCTGAAGTTGAGCTAGACCAATCTTCATTTTACCCTACCTCACCCTCATCCAGATGCTCTGAGACCGGGTCAGTCCCTTCTAAAATGCAGAGCCTTTAACCATCTGAGACTGGCCTTTGAGAGACACCTGGAAGCGATTGACCTCAATCAAAGATGTACCTTGAAGCAGCCGAGGAGCACCTTCCATTTTTTACCCTGCCAAATTTAGTGAGGTACTACACTGTACTTTACTGTATGATGCGATTAGATCAGTGAACGTCTGTTTTTCTAAAAGCAACTGTGAATTCAATCACTTTTGACTTCAGTTCCCAAGCCAAAACAACGAGGCCATAGTGCATAGATATTATTCACAATCCCTTGAGCAAAAAACCGAACAAAATGCTCTCTCAAATCCCCTTGAATACAGTCAGGCCTATTTCTCAAAAATATCAAATCGTGTCTCCAGAAGGTTGTGAGGGCATAACAGGTCAGCGATCAGCTTTATAATTTAAAAGTAAATCTTGTCTTAAGGGATCACCAGGACATTGAGAAACCTCTTCGTCATGCATTTGTGGTGGGCCATTTCACCGTGTATTCGCAGCTGGAGGTCTCCAGTGGAGACGAGTTGATTCCGTCTGTTTTTTTGTCACAATGAGGCCGCTCTGTTTGCACGCTTATGAACACAAAGGCTACTGTGCTGCCGTTTGCGTGCAAACCCCGGTATGCAACGTGTCTCTGTTGATTAGTTTCTCTGCCGGGAGAATCCACAGATGACTGTGCTTCCTGTCGTGTTTATTATTACATTACATTATGGTCACTGTTGTAGTCTTAATTGATGGCTCTGTTCTTCCCTTGGAGAACCTGGAACCATTTAGTTGTACCCACCATTCCTGTTTGCGCTTATAAATGTTGAGAATGTCCAAGTAAATGCCAAGTATGTCTTTTTTGTTAATAGGTGCTGGCAGAAGAAGCAAAGCTTTCAGTTTGGTATTCTATGCTTCTCAAAAATTTTGATTTCTACACATAATATTAAGGCATTATATTTTTTTTGAAATGTGAAACTGTTTACTGATGACATTTTTGCATGTGTATTTGGCATTTTATTCAGAGGAGGTGGACAGAGGGTGGGAAATGATGAGAAGGGTTTTCGCATTCAGTTAGCATTGCACACTATGAATACCACGAAACACAATGTGAAATTGTTTTTTTACCAGCAGGTTTATATGTAATATAGTATTCCATGGCAACAGACCAGTTTAGGATCGTCAAGATTTTGAAATGTTTTTGAAAGAAGACTCTTAAGCTCATTTGTGATGCAAAGCTGAATTTTCAGCATCATTACTCCAGTCTTCAGTGTCACTTGATCCTTCAGAAATCATTCTAATATGCTGATTTGGTGCTCAAGAAATGTGGTGCTTTTTATTATTATCAATGTTGAAAACAGTTATGCTGCTTAATACTATTGTTAAAAAAGTGATATTTAGAATTATTTGATGGATAGAAAGTTAAAAAGAATAGCATTTATTTGAAATAGAATTCTTTTGTAACATTATAAATGTCTTCACTGTCACTTGGAATGAATTTAATGTATCCTAGTTGAATAAAAGATCATACTGACCCCAAACTTTTAAACAATAGTGTGCATATATGTGTACTCGCTAGTAAGCACCTCAAACGAAACTCTAAATAGATTTCAAATATATAATGCCATTAGTTTGGCAAACCTTGGCAATAATGCGGTGATTATTTGGTCCTCAAAAGCATCTATTAAATCTGGACCCTTTACTATGAGCAAGTTGTTTCAGCTAGTCAGGTTAGAACTAGCCAGAACTGCTGGCTGTCCCTTACATACATAAACATACAGAAACTTGCTGAAGATAATAGTTTGACCAATAACGTGCAGGCTTTGTAGATCATCAACCTATTGTGGCTTGTGAGAATGTGGAATCTACAGAGAATGGTCAAAGCAATGCAAAGACACTTAGATATAATGTATAAGGACTGTATGGAGCACAAAACTCAAAACATTTTAGGAAATTTAGATATCCCAGTCAGGACATGCACAGGAAAAAGAGGTCACCCTAACATAAATGACATATCCATTACACATCAGATCTGTACATTTGCATAACATGCACACATGTTGTTTGATCCTAAAGTAAAATTGATGTTTCTACCACAGAGGGTTCAGGGGTGAGCTCCCAGGGATGCCAGGGAGGCTGTCAGACCTGCTCGGTTTACAATGGCTGTCTGACCTGCAAACCCAAGCTTTTTATTCACCTGGAGAGGGACGGGATGAGGCAGATTGGAGTGTGCCTGGCCTCCTGCCCTAATGGTTTCTACGGCACCCGTTCCCCCGACCGGAACGACTGCATAAGTAAGACACATGTTTCACCTCAGCTTCTCCTTGAAATATTTACACTACAGACGTCTTTATGTCTTCGTTACGGTAATAAAGCTACGGGCATTGACGTGTATACTACAGCATTCCCTGCTCAGCTCAGGCATTGTGGTAATGAGTGCGTAACCTGTCTTCCAGAGTGTGGGTCAGAGTGTGACTCGTGCTTTAACAGGAACTTCTGCCTGCGCTGTAGAGCGGGCTCCTACTTGCACAAGGGCAAGTGCATGGAGAGCTGTCCAGATGGGCTGGTGCCCAGCGATACCAAGAAAGAGTGTGTCCCTGGTGAGTGACCGGTTTACAGTCACAGATATGATGGACTAGTTTTTAGCTTCCTTTCCAACAGTGTTGGGGAAGCTACATTGAAACTGTAACTAATCATAATTTCAAGTAGCAAAACTGCAGTCAAGCTACTGTTTTACAACGTTAACTACACTATAAGCTACAAACAAATAGTATCTAAATACAAGCAACTGATTGTAAGGGGTAATATATTACAAAATATCTTTGTGATATAATTTATCATTTAATTAGAGCTGTTTTTTAATGGCACTAAAACAATTAGGGGTTTTGCATTAATGACACTAATTATGGTGACAGAATCGAACTTGAACATATAAATGCATAGTAAATCTACTAAAAACCCTCATTTACATAACTGAGGTGAAAATATAGTACATAGTACAGAGATATAAATTGGTAAATCATTTTTTGTCAATCAGTTTAATTAATCCGAATGAACCGATTCATTAGAATGAATCAGACTTTCAAAATGTGTATGTGACCGAGATAATTAACTGAACGAACCAGTTCACTAGAATGAAGGCTATCTGAATTAGAGAGAGGACTATTTGAATAAAGTGATTCACTAATATGAATCAGACTTTCAAAATCTATATATACAAGAAAGGATCGTCCCGATTAACTGATTTAATACAATGAATCTAACTTGGAAAACTAGAATTAATCAAATGATTAAAAGCTACATATTAAAGAGAGGACGATATAGATGAACTGATTCATTAAAATGAATCAAACTTTCAAAAGCTACATATTAGAGTGAGGATCATCCGAATTAACCAATTCACTAGAATGAATCAAATGATTAAGTGCTCCACATTTGAGAGAGTGCAGTCTGAATGAACCGATTCTTTAAAATAAATCAGACTTTCAAAAGCTACATATTAGAGAGAGGACCATCTTAATGAACCAGTTCACTAGAATAAATCTGACTTTCCACTGCTACATTTTAGACAGCGGTCCATCTGAATTAACTGATTAATTAGAATGAATCAGACATTTAAAAGCTACATATTAGATAAAGGAATGTCGAGATGAACTGGTGCACTAGAATAATTCAGATTTTTCATTCTTACCAATGGTCGTCACTTTAATTTTCCAACTCTTTCCAACACCAAATATAAGATAGGGCTGTTTTGATGGGCATGTTTGATTTGATTTCCTCAGCTCAGACATTAAAAACAGCCACATGGAGTTTAGATGTGCTACTCGATGGAAAAAGTAGTTTGTTAATAGCTACTGTCAACTACTGTCAAGCTACTGAAAAATGTTATCCAGTTAGTATCATGACTACTTTTAGTTAGTTACTCCCCAGTACTTCTAGTGAAACTAACTCTGTGTGTGTGTGCAATGGTTTTATAGCATGTCCTGCAGACTGCGACTCCTGTCAGAACAGTGACACATGTACAAGGTGTGCTTCGGGACACTTCTTGCTGCATGGGCAATGTCATCACGTCTGCCCAGATGAGTTTGAGCCCAGCGACTCAATGGAGTGCATCTCGACAGGTTAGAATCTGACATAACACCTGCTGTTAAGACACAGTGCTGTATGTGTGTGGCTTCACTGACTTGTTAACTGTGTTTTAGTGCACTGTGAAGTGGGTGAGTGGAGCGAATGGGGCCCCTGCTCACGCTCAGGTAAAACCTGCGGCTTCAAATGGGGCGAAGAAACAAGGACCAGGAAGGTCCTACAGAATCCATCTCCAATGGGGAGGCCGTGCCCTGCGACTTCTGAAAAGAGGGAATGCTTCGCCAAAAGAAGAAGATGTAAGTGGCTGATATAATTATTGATCACTTGACCCAATCATCAAGGAAAATTGTAAGTCTGATCACTTAGAGCAGTGAAAAGCTGCATGATTTGAGGTACCACGAGGTTGAGGATGAGGTTTGCACCAAAAGCTTAAAACCCTAACCCTAAGTATGAGCAATAATAATAGTGATGCTTGACTTAGTGAATAGAACTACTAGTAGGCTTTCCACTTTTATAGTACAAAAACATAGACTCTGCTCTTTTTATTATCATATAAATGCTTGTTTTGTATCGTCAGGATTATAGTTATAAATGTAAGAGCCAGAAATATTTCCCAACTGATGCAAAACAAATACATGGAGCAGATTCAAGGATCTGTGCAGTTGTAAGCTTAACCATATTTGGACAGTTATGTTTTGAATGTTTATTTGTGTAGTTGTATTTGTGGGACATTGCTGCTTTATGACAGACAGCAGGCCAACTCGATGCTCCATCGCTCTCCACCTCATAAACACTCAGGACCTCAGCACAGAGAGAGGGAACAGAGGAAAATAAAAGGGGGTGGAGATTTGCATGTGAACTTTTCAGACTCCAAAGAACAATGATATGGATTGATCTCACACAAAAATTCAACAGAAAAACACACCCCCAAAAAAAACCCCATGTCAAATGTCACTCTGTTCCAAAAGCTCTTTAAAGAATCATAGGCACATTTATGATGCAGATAGATATATTCAAGAGGATAGCATTGCACACATACATTCCACACTAGCAGTCATGGCCTAATGGATAGAGGGTTGGACTTGTAACCCGAAGGTCGCGGGTTCGAGTCTCAGGTCCGGCAGGGATTGTAGGTGGGGGGAGTGAATAGCCAGCACTCTCTCCACCCTCAATACCACGACTGAGGTGAGACCCTTGAGCAAGGCACCAAACCCCCAACTGCTCCCCGGGCGCCGCAGCATTGGCTGCCACTGCTCCGGGTGTGTGTTCACTACTGTGTGCATGCACTTGGATGGGTTAAATGCAGAGCACAAATTCCGAGTATGGGTCACCATACTTGGCCACACACCACTTCCCTTTCCTTTCACACTAGTTTTTGAAGTGCACTTTTTTATTTTTTCTGAATTTTCAGTGTGAAAACTGACACTCATTGGGATGCACCTCTGGTTGTTTTTGGTATAATTAAAGTAGTATAATTTACCATAATTAGCATAAAATATAATTAATCATTGTAAAAAAAATAATTATTCATTTAAAACAATTTTTAAAAACTGTTTTGCCCAAAATAAATATTTATGATGGTCCCACTTTATATTAAGTGGCCTTAACTACTTTGTACTTACATCACAAATTAAGTACAGTGTACTTATTGTGTTCATATTGTATTGCAAAACACTTTTGCTGCTATTGAGGTGGCATATGGGTAAGGTTAGGGACAGATTTTGTGGTATGGGTAGGTTCAAGGGTGGGTTAAGGTGTAAGGGATGGGTCAACAGTGTAATTATAAATGTAATTACAGAAATTAATTACAGGTGTAATTACATGCAGGTATTTTTAAAATATAAGTACAATGTAAAAACATGCATGTACACAATAAGTGCATAGTATCAAATGATTAATTTAAATGTAAGTGCATAGTAGTTAAGGTCACTTAATATAAAGTGGGACCTTTATGCTTATTAAAATTATCTGGTCTCCAAATTCTATGGTAGCTTTGCATAAAAAAACTGAATAAAAGTTTGTGGATGAAACAAGACAATATAAAATGTTCTATAAGGCATTCAGAAAAAGTATTGATAAAGAAATCTGGATGTTAATTGAGTTTAAATTTGAGTTTAAATTTAGTAGAATTAACATTAATTTAATAATTTTAAAAAATACTAAAAACACACACACACACACACACACACACACACACACATATATATATATATATATGCTCAATAAATTATGAGGCCCCTCCAAATTCTAAGATAGCATTGAATAGTTTGCAAGAAGGAATCCCATAATGCAGTGTAAGAAAAATCTGTAATAAAAGATGGTGCACTGAGCAAAACAGCATATATTTATGCTTATTAAATTATTTGGTCAGCTGTTACTTTGAGTTCCAAATCAGTCACTTATGAGGGTTTTAGGGGTTTTTTTTGTAGGATGCAGGCTTTTTGAAACAGAGCTTGCAACTCATATTAGACGTGTATTCTCTCATTCACCACCTCTTTGCTTGTGCCCAGAAAAGCGTTTTGTTCCATGTTAAGTCGAAGCGAGGAGTGTTGTATTGATCCGCTGGGGGCCGTGGGTGAGGGGTGCGTTTTCTACACTGCAGGCTTGGTTATCAACCTCGCCCCCGCTTGTGATTACCCAGTTGCCCCAACTCCTGGAACATCAACTGCACGCTAATTATCTGCTGGGGTTCTGTCCTGTCCGTGTTTATGTTCCACATACACCAGCAGGGTCAGTGGTCCGACCCCCGCCAACTCAAAGTAATCCCAAGCCGCCCACTGACACTGATACATCCTCCTTGTGCGCCCCCCACTCCTGATATACACACACACATGCAACTGTTTTACTTGTTGTTACCCCAGCCAAATCCCTCTCCATTCTTCTCCCGTTACTTGTCATTTGTTTTTCTTTCGTGTTCTCCCTCTGACTAATCCTGACCTTTTTCTTACACAGCTTGTCCAAACGCAGCCCCGCATCTGGCCCCTGTCCTTTCCCTTTCAGGCTTCATGACTCTAAATTCAAATCCTAGTGTCAACAAGTGCTCTTTTTTCCCTTAGTTTTTTAATGTTGATAATATATATATATATATATATATATATATATATATATATATATATATATATATATATTTGGGGTCAGTTTAAAGAAAATATTTTTATTCAGCAAGGATGGATTAAACTGAATGACATTTTACATTACATTTACATTTAGTCATTTTGCAGACGCTTTTATCCAAAGCGACTTACAATTGGGGAATACATAAAGCGATTCTTCTAAAGAGGCTAACAGACGCAGGGAGTGCTCGTAATACCAAGTTTCAAGCATTGTTCAAATAAGTACAAGCTAGAAAGGGAAGGAATAAATAAAGAGAAAGACACAGATTTTTTTTTTTTTTTTTAATTTAGGATGAAGTCAAGTAGCATCGAAAGAGATGAGTTTTCAGCTGTCATTTGAAAACTGTCAGGGATTCAGCATTCAGGATAGGGGTGGGAAGATCATTCCACCAGCCAGGAACAGTGAACGAGAATGACAGTAAATGTTACAATGTAATTTAATGTTACAAAAATGTTCTTTCGATGTTGGTTTTTTTTTTTTTTTTTTTTTTTTTTTGTAGAATTTTTTAAATCATTGTACTCATAAAAGAATCCTGGAATAAAGTATCATTGTTTCTACAAAAAAAAAAAACATTAAGCAGCACACCTGTTTTCATCAAAAATAAATCAACAAAAATTATTATTATTATTATTATTAAAATATTACTAGATTAAATTAAAATAATTTAAATAAATAAATATTGCTTGAACACCAAATCAGCATATTAGAGTGATTTTAAAATAGAAAAATGTTATTTTAAATTATAATAAAATTTGACAATATTACTGTTTTTACTGTACTTTTGATCAAATAAATGCCACCTTGGTGAGACTTCATTTTAAAAAAATTTACTGATGCCACACTTTTGAATGGTAGCATACATATGCTGTGTATGCATGTGTGTGTGTACAGGTTTTACCTATATAGTAGACTAATAAATATACATAATGATGTTTATTTCAAAATAAGTTTTCTGTGAGGGTTAGGTTAAGGTGGTTGAAAATATTGTTAGATCAGTATAAAAACAATAGAAGTCTATGGAAAGTCTCCACAAAGAAATGAAAATAAATGTTTGTGTATGTATGCTCATATAACATTGTGAGCCTTAGTTTTTAATGTAAGAGCAGAATCTGGCATCCCAACATCGTTGTTGTTGTGTGTGTGTGTTTGTGTGTGTGTGTGTGTGTGTAGCTCAACTGTCCACTGAACTCTTAGCCTCTGTATGCAGCTCTGCTTGTCTCTGCCCTGCACACCAGCACCAACCTCCCTAAGGGAGAGCAGCTATACTGGGCCCTCAAAGCCCGGGCATTCCTCCTGTGGGACCAGCCAGAGCCCTTAATCCCCGCCTGGTTCCTGCCAAAAGCCCCCGGACGACAGCATGCCTGCCAGGGAGGATGTGACCCCCTCCAACCTACCCCACCCCACCCCCAGGGTTCATTAATGAAATTGTGCCCCACTGCACCACATCATATCCCATTTCAACAATCCCCACCTCTGTGTCCTTAAAAGCAGCAGACTGGGACGATTTTGTCAGGGTTTATTTTAGAGCGTTTCACCTTTTACTGACTGTGCAGCAGTTACGCCCCCCACTCTTCCATCTGTCCTGACACAAATTTCACCCTCTCATGTCCCTCCTCTTCTAAGATCTCCTTCTTTTCTGCCCTCTCAATCACTCTTTCAAGAATAACGTATAATCAGAGCCAGATGACTCCTTATTTCACCTATGTTGAAACATCTAGATATGAGACAAACCCGTTCCAAACCATTCTAAGCTTGCAACATATCTTAGAGGAGGATGGAACTGCAATCCATTGATTCGCCCAGAAATGATGAATAGATCCATTATCATGCGGCTATTTTTAGCTGTAGATAGAGCACCTGCAAACTTGTGCGTGGATTTGACTTTTTTTTATTGTCACAGAGTGAACAATTTATTTGAAAACTTTTTACTCATATTACTCATAATTGCACTTTATTCTATCACTCAAAACTTTAAGGTTAGTAAGTTTTTTTTTTTTTTTTTTTAAGAAATTAGTACTTTTATTCAGCAGGATGTATTAAATTGAACAAAAGTAACAGTAAAGAAATGTATAATTACAAAATATTTCAATTTCAAAAAAATTCTGTTTTCTTTTCATCAAAAAAAAAGTTTCCACAAAAATATTAAGCACCACAACTGTTTTCAATATTGATAATAATAAGAAATGTTTCATAAACACCAAATCAGCATATTAGAATGATTTCTGAAGGATCATGTGACACTGAAGACTGAAGTAATGGCTGCTGAAAATTTAGCTTTGCATCACAGAAATAAATTATATTTTAAGTTATATTGAAATAATTATTTTAAATTTTAATAATATTTCACAGTAGTACTATTTTAATTGTATTTTTGATCAAATAAATACAGCCTTGGTGAGCATAAGAGACTTTTTTTTTTTCAAAAACATTGAAAATCTTACTGACCCCAAACTGTTGAACAATAGTGTATCTCACAATCATTACTTTATATCTCACAATGTGACTTTTAATTAAACTTTATCTACTTCAGGCTTCCATAACTAAAGCGATATCTTACAGGAAAGGAAAATCACAAAAGAAATCTCAATTGTTTCTCTTGGATAGCAATGAGATTAAATGGAGAACAAATGGAGATGTTCCAACTGAGACTTGACAGTTTCTCAGATGTTGCTCCTGAAAAAAAAGCCAGTCATCTCAAATGGGTCCCCTCTAGAGTTCAAGAGAGAACAATATCAAACACTGCTCAGCTTGCTCAAGATCAAAAGTCAAAGCTTTCGATACGATGTCGTCATATTATTCCTGCAAGACCAAATTATCTGAGCAATGCTACCCATATTAAATGAACACTGTATTTATACTGAATGACATAAATTGTCTCATTCATGTCAAAATTGACTAACTCCCATTAGGTTTTGTGCCTGAGCTTTGAAAGAGCAACCTCTGAGCCACGACGTTTTCCTCAAGGACTGCATCTGCTTCAGCAGTGGCGACTAGATGCTCAAGAACATGTTCCATCCCTAAGGAAATCGCTTGTATCCAAATCGTCGCATGACAGTTTACTGAAAAACCTGACAGCCTTCCAGCTCTGAAAGGGTGGCTGTAAACACATCCAAAATAATCACCACAGAGCTCTGGTCATGTTACGCCTTGGTTTATGGGAAAGGCAGAGGATTACGCCTAATCCATTGATCTCCAAATCGTTACGACAAAGACAACAGTGTACGCGGAGGGAACTTCCTGTGTTTAAAGAGACGGGACGGCGAGAGGGGAGGTGACGACAGCGAGTGAAATGTGTGTGTGTGTGTGTGTTTTGCTCGGTCAGACACCGTACATGAGTCAGCCCGTTCACAATGCACAGTACAATCACAACAGATTCCAGCTACCGGGAGGTTAGTTCCTCCTCAACTAGTTTCAGTCACAAAACAAGAGTCGTGCGTCCTCATTTATTCTGAGAGCCGGAGCTGCAATGGCCCCCTATCGTCCTGGCTGGACCCCAGGAATGTGTGGGTCAGTGTGGATTTCAGCGGGCAGGGAGTCCAGAGAAAGTCCGGCTGATTAATAGAGAGGGGGGAAGCGGGGGAGAGGTGGCTGTCCACCTCAGCGCTTTTCCGATCCTCATCTGTGCCCCACCGATAAGCCTCTGACAATAATGGAAATTGGCTAGCCGTGAGCATTGAGCAACGGTGAGATAAAGTCATATTAACAGAATTTTTATTATAAGTTATACTGTAAGTCTATTTTTGATGAGCTTATCGGTTGTTCGCTTATTCTGGTGTCAGACGTTCAGCTGGGTGGCTTCACCTTGGTTGTTCATCCTGACAGTCTTATTCCAAAGAGACGTACTGATGCTAATTTCAGGAATCGTGTTCCTGGTAGAAACCGGACCGGTTGCTCAAGAGCGCAGTGCTGATAAAGTTCTCTGACTCTGCATTTGATGGGTCACCCCCACCTTTTTGCATTTCTACTGTCTAATTCATACAGAAATGAAAATGCTGTCATAATTTACTCACCCCCGTGTTGTTCTGAAACCATATGCTGTTATAGTTTGGAGAATATTTGAAGAATCTTTTTTTGCACAACGACACTTATAGTGACCAAACTGGTCAAAAATGGGTCAAAAATGCTTCATTTTGAAAGAATAAAAGAATGATAACTAGAATCCTAACTATATTAGCGTCCACACTAATGCATGATAACGTTCTGTTTATTATAAGCACACACTGTAGTTTTGTCTTCTGCTACTTTAAATGCTTAAGCTCTTCAAAGCAGGATGGATTCTGATTGGTTGTCAATGTTTTTTATTGCTTATCAGCTGGAAAAAAATAGTTCCAATAGTGATTCCAACCATAATGCTCCTCTGTTATCTTGACTTAAGTCTTCTTCAAGTTTTGTGTGAGAAACTGAAATTTAAGTTGTCCACTCCACACTAGGACTGATTCAGTTGTCATTCATCATATGGCTTCAGAAACTCGTAATCAGTGTTATTTTAATATTATTTATATACTATTATAGTATGCATTAATATTTTGAATTCACTTTTATTTTTATTTGATTCATTTTATTTTTTTAGGTAATAATTTTATTATGTACTTGTGTCATTTTATGACATGAGTTTTTTATTTCTATAATACTTTATTTTTATTTCAGTTTTAGTTTTAAAGGGATAGGTTACCCAAAAATGAAAATTCTGTCATTAATTACTCATCGCAATCGTAAAATTGCGGTTGAACCACTGATGTCACATGGACTATTTTAACGATGTCTTACTACCTTTCTGGGCCTTGAATGTGGTAGTTCCCTTGCTGTCTATGCAGGGTCATAAAGCTCTCGGATTTCATCAAAAATATCTTTATTTGTGTTCTGAAGACGGGTTTGGAATGACATGAGAGTGAGTAATTAATGACAGAATTTTCATTTTTTTGGGTGAACTATCTGTTTAAAGGTCACTAAAAGCATACAGGGTGAGAAATTTATGACAGAAATTTCATTTGTAAGTGACATATCCCTTTAAAACACTGATCAACCATCACTTGGCAGTGTGAAAGAAAGAATTAAATGGAAAAAGATGTTATACAAGACTGTCATCTTGTGGTAGACCAGACACAACCAATCACACATTGCACCAGATGGTTCTGTTGTTTCACAACTGTATAAATGGGTCTTCAACCTGGATTCCATCAAACTCTTAACAAACTATGAAAAACACTTTTAAATGGAAGTGATGATTGCCGAAGGGACGTCTCCCAACCAAAACAGCTGAAAATTAAGAACAATGGTCATCTTAGGTTGAATGAGTAATGCCATCTGGAGCCGGAGAGAGATGAGGGATGATGGGAAAACACTAAAGCCTGATTAATAGAATGATAGAATTATTCAACACGCCTGCACGACAAATAAATCAGCCCAGATGCCTGCCAAACTCCGAATGGTCAGCGTGATATTCATATTGTGTGTTTACTTCTTCCTGTTACAATACTTTCTCTTATCCCAGATTAATGTGCTAAAACACTGTAAGTCATTTTCCCGAAAAGTGTAAACATTGTGGTGCTTAAAAACATTACTCATGAACATCCTGAACAACCCAACCCAAACTGTAAGCATTTACATGTAACTTGTTTGTTCTGTGGATATGAATAAGATTTTTTAAAATGTTTTTGAAAGAAGTCTCTTATGTTCACCAAGGCTGCATTTATTTGGTCAAAATAGAGTAAAATCAGTAATATTTTGAAATATTATTGCAGTTTAAAATAGAAGTTTTCTATTTGAATATATTTTGTAATTTATTTGTAATTTATTCTTCTTTTTCTTAAAACATAATTTATTCTTATAGCATACTCCAGTCTTCAGAGTCACATGATACTTCAGAAATCATTCTAATATGCTGATTTGGTGCTCGAGAAACATATATTTATGGAAAGCAGGATAATTGTTTTCAAGATTCTTTGATGAATAGACAGTTTAACAGAACAGTGTTTATTTGAATTAGAAATATTTTGTTATAAATCAATTTAATGCGTCCTTGCTGAATAAAAGAAATAATTTTTTTTAAAAACAGTAATGTACTTCAAATTTAGCAATTTTTATTTAGAAGACGTGTACTATTACTTCTCCAAGTGATCAGATTTTTACCTGGTGGACCAAAAAAAACACTTCATATTTATATTTACCTCAATAATTTTTGCAAAATGCCTCATGCTGTCACTATTTGTCCTCTCAGGTAAGCCAAAAGGTCAGCGGCGAGGAGAGAAGAAAAAACGCTTCAACCTGCAGGAGAAAGAGAACACAGAGGCCCGTCGAGAGAGGAAGAGAGAACGAGAGGAGACGACGATCGACCGAGAGGATTCAGAAAGCCGGAACAAAACAGAGCACCGTCACCGGAGGGACCAGAGCAGAGACGCTGGAACAGTATAGAGAGATGCTGCTCCTCACTTCTCCTCTGCCTTTCTTTCCCCTATCAGTCCATGTCACCCCCTCACCCTCTTAACCCCTCGCCCGAGGGGGTGTTGCTGCTACCTGTATAATTTAAACGTATACTGTATATGCACATGAGAGAGGGGGTGCTCATCATCAACACCATTGCAGACACTGAGGATGCCCCGTAACCTCCAGAGGGCAACCTTCAGCCCCCCTCGTGCCCGGTCTGGTGCTGGATTGAGGCTGAACTGTGTAACGTGGGGATGTCCGAAGATCCGTGGAATGGTTTTTTTTTTTTTTTTTTAAAGAGGGTCCAGGTACAGCACTGTATCATGGTTTGAATGTAGGTTTTTGAGACATTAGAGTTGTTGTATAAACGTCTATTTTTTTTGGGCTGAGTAAATTAAAAATGAGCATGCTTACTGCCACCGCAGACATCGCCTGCCGCCAGAGGCTGAGAGACTGCATGTTGATTGGTGTAAATGGCTAATGAACTGGCTTTCTTCATACTGGAGGAGCAACAACACTCTCGCTGCAACGTTTTAGTAACTTTTGTTCAGTTTTCTCCAAACAAAGTGTTGATTTGCCTGTCTGTATAAACAGGATCCGAGCTTTCCATTGAAGCCAGCTGACCAGAAATCAAAAGCACCTGTATGTCAAATAAACAATACTGAGTTTGTATTCGTTTGTAATTTATTGTCTCAACATGCATAAATATACAACAAACTCAACAGTAGCTTAGCATTAAATGTTTGGTGATACAAATAACTGTTTCTAGATACAAATCTGTGATATTTTCCATAATTTGTAATTTATCGCACTTAAAGACTGCACTTAAATTTCTCTGTGAATAATAGTATTAATACACAAATAGATACAAGTAAAATAAAAGTACTTTTCTATTTAAATGTATTTTAAAATATAAAGGTTCCCACAAAATTAGGCAGCAAAAATGGTTTTCAAAAAAGATGATAATGAAAAATGTTTCTATAGCACCAAATCAGCACATTAGAATGATTTCTGAAGGATCATGTGATACTGAAGAGTAATGACTGCTGAAAAATCAGCTTTGCCATCACAGGAATAAATTACATTTTAAAGTATACTCACATAGAAAACAGTCACTTGACATTGTCATAATATTTTACTGTATTTTTGATCAACTAAATTGGTGAACATAAGAGGCTTCCTTTAAAAACATAAATCTGGATTATTTCAAATTTTGACCGGTAGTGTATACATGTATAAATAACAAAAATATGATTCATTTTTATACTCTTATACAACACTTTTCTAGGATGCTGCAAAAGGACCTCAACAAGAGTTAGCAATAGGTCTTTAAGAATAAAATTTAAGGATAAACTAATTTCAAGGGAGCTAAGTTCCAGTGGTATAAATACATAAATTTACAAAAGAAACTAATGCAATAATGGGAGAAGTTTACTGTTTTTAACCATTTTGTGTTATGTCTGTTCTGACATAGTTTCCTTCCCTTATTGTTTTGTTTAGAAGGGTAAAATGATGTTATCATAATACGTTTGAAATGTTACCACATACAAGAATCTGGTCCCGCATATCATAATTGACACCAATAAATACAGGTTTTTATCGTTTTCTCAAAGGTTAACCAGGTCGCTGTGCGCGTCTCATCCAGTCCAGTAGATGGCAGTGACTGTTATTATGTTCCTTCATCACCGCAATGGCTTTTGCGCGAGTAAGACCGATGCCGAGTAGACCAACGACATGCGACGTTTTAAAACAGTGAGTTTCTTATTAAACATGCGAAAATTTTACTCTTAATCTCTTAGCTCGCTTAATATGTAGGTAGTCTAAGTACCTGAAACTGCCTTTTGTTTGCGTTTTATCATTGAGGTGGTTAGTTGCGTGTAACATTTTAATAAAGTGCTGTGACTTTTATGATCGTAAAACTTCACAGCATCTTATTTGAAGTCGTTTTCTTAGTTTTAACCATAAAGAGCAGGAGCTCAAACAGTCATGTCAGTGACAGGTGAGTGTGACTCGCTGGAATCCAGTCCTGCTTTTCCCCATCAGTCCACTGATCTGAGTGAAAGGACACTCACACCAGAAGAGCTGGAGAAACTCAGAAATGACCGCGTCTTAGTGTCAGACTTCAAGCAGCAGAAACTCGAAATGGATGCTCAGAAAAACTGGGACTTATTTTATAAAAGAAACACGACCAACTTTTTCAAAGACAGGCACTGGACTACCAGAGAGTTTGATGAACTAAAAAACTGCAGAGAGGTAGGACATATTGCATGCATTTGCTGTAACGTGTTTGAGTTTGTATAGATGATTGTAACTTACATCTATTCTTTCAGTCCCAGGGGCAGAAGCTGGTGTTATTGGAGGCTGGCTGTGGGGTTGGAAACTGTATTTTCCCTCTTCTGGAAGAGGATCTGAATATCTTCATCTATGCCTGTGACTTCTCTCCACGAGCTGTTGAGTTTGTGAAGGTAAAAGTGACCAAGTTGTGTTTCCTTTCACTTTAAAACCCACATCTGGACAACTTTTTTCCAATCTTATAATGTTGCACATTTATAAGGTAATTGTTAACATGCATTCTGCCTTTATTTATGATTATTCATTATTATTGCAGCAAAATGCCTTGTATTGCACCGAGCGATGTCTTGCGTTTCAGTGTGACCTTACTAAAGATGATCTCCAGGCCACCGTACAAGTGGAAACAGTGGATGTAGCCACATTGATATTTGTTCTGTCTGCAATTCATCCTGACAAGATGCAGAAAGCCCTGGAACAAATTTATAAGGTACTGCTGATCACATTTTGTAAGACTGAAACAAATATACTTATAACTGAAAATGATTATTATGTGTTTTTGCATAATGTACTTTCTTTGTGTTGTGAAGTCATTTGTTTCTGCTTTCAAAACAAACTGACAGGTATTAAGACCAGGAGGTATTGTCCTCTTCAGGGACTACGGACTGTATGATCATGCCATGTTGAGGTTTAAGTCGGGCAATAAGCTGGGCGAGAATTTCTATGTAAGACAGGATGGGACCCGTTCCTTTTTCTTCTCGAGAGGTCAGTGTACCATTGGTTTCTTTTTAATGATCTATTTTACTGCATTGAAGTTCATGTTTTGTTTGTAATTGTTTTTGTTTTCCATCTATTCTTCTCATAGAGTACTTGGCTGGTTTGTTCCAACAGGCAGGATTTGAGACTCTCGTGAATGAGTATGTGTTGAGAGAAACTGTGAATAAAAAAGAGGGTCTGTGTGTTTCCCGAGTGTTCCTGCAGAGTAAATTTTGCAAACCTGTTCCATCATTATCACCAGCATAAATAAGTCATGTTTTTGTAAATGTATTTTCAGTGTCATGTATTAATTTATTGTTTCAGATAATACAATTTTCAATCCGATGCTGTTTTTACTATCTCAAAATGAAATAAAATCTGTATATTTTTCAATTGTTTGGTGGATTTCTTAATTTCAGACTTGAGAATAACATTGTTTATTGTAGGGTGCAAAGTTGTACATAATTATACCCACAATATGTACACTATATTGCCAAAAGTATTGGGTCGCCCACTTCTAATGAACAGGTTTGACTACTTTAGTAATTTCTATGAGTACAAATCTTAATGTTAAAGATGAATCAGCCATTTGAACGAATCAAATGAATGAATAAATGACTCGATGACTTAATCATTAAGAGATACCACCACCTACTGGCAGTTTTAGTTTATTATTTAGAGTATCATTTCATTAAAGAAATAATTTCATATTTCCATAGCAATAATAATAAAATTAATTATTAAAGGTATAGTTCACCCACCCAAAAATGACAATTGTGTCATCATTTACTCACCCTCATGGTAATAAAGTAATACATTTTTTTTTAAGAAAATATTCCTTTTTTTGTAATGTCTGTTTGATGCTTTGACTTTATCTTTTGGGAGTAATTTCTCAGCCAAATTTGTATGAGGTGCGATTAATTTACGATTAATTAATCACCACATCATGTAATTAATTAGATTTTAAAAAATGTAATCGCTTACCAGCCCTAATTTATACACATCTTTACATGTATTCTTTTCTGATTTTGAAAAAAGTGTATGACCTCAGAAAGGTGTAAGCATGCGAGTTGTCGTGGCCGAGTGGGTAAGGCGATGGACTAGAAATCCATTGGGGTCTCCCCGCGCAGGTTCGAATCCTGCCGACAACGAATCATTTTCCGTTCTGGAACTTACTCGAACCAGCAAACCGGAAGCGTTATGTCAGCTTCCAGAGTACGTTGATATTATGCTTAACAGGGCAGTAAAGTTGATTTCATGGAATGTGACTTGTTATATTACGCATTTCTGACAAGATAGCAATGATACACGTGTTTCTATGGTAACAAACGTGGCATTCTCCACCGGAGAAGCATGGCGGATGATCTGGATGATTTACTTGATGAAGTCGAATCAAAGTTTTGTTGCACCACGTCTGCGTCCAAACAATCAACTTATGCTTTAAAACAAACGGACCAAAAATGTGCGAACCCCGAGGACGAGAAACAGTCCAGGTAGTAAGCTAGCGAGATTAGCACCCGAGCTAACAAGACTACTGCAGATATAAAACTAAAGTCTTTATGTATACAGTCATAACCAAACACTTTTAATACGGTGTAGATGTACAAATAATGTGTTACCAGCCTGACTAAAATGCTAAAAGGTTTACCATGAGGCTAACAAAACAGCCTCGCATGGCTACAATGTATACATAATCTCCAAGACCTCAAGAAAACCAGATTCTTACAAGACAAAACTGTAACGTTTCGACTTTTATTTTCACGGTTTCTAGAAAACAAGGATACAAAAAAGCTCAACATAACAATGATGATATTGACGCTATGCTGCAAGAAATACTGGATGATGATGATCAACCCATCAGCTCTCATGTAAGTCAAATATCTGGACAAAACCTTATGATCAGTGAACAAAGTACTTTCCAGTTTAATATTGACAGTTGTTGTTTACAGTGCATGTGTTGACAGTGAGTCTGTAAAATCTCTCACGAACTAACAGGAATCCATTGCAGCAAAGACTTCCACAAGTGATTCATGTTCTCAGACAGTGTCCAAGAAGTAAGTTTTTTGTTTTTTAGTTTTCATAAACATCCAAGTATGTAGAAGTTTTAAAGGAGAAACTGAGCCTTTCAAACATGGGACAACTGGATTCAAGATTGTTACTGATTAACTTTCACTTTTTTCCACAAACAGATGTTGTCCTGTGTTTCTTGGTGGAAGCTCTGTACCACACGGTATTGGAACCAGCGTTTCTCAAAGGTGAAAATAACATCAGAATTCGTCTTGCCTGGACTTGAGGGCCACATGTATATTTCAATAATTTAATGAGCACAATATTAACAACCCCTATCACAATACATATTTTCCCCATTGAGATTGCATGATAGATTTACTTAGATGCATGCAAATTTATTCTGACTGCGGTCTGTAACAAGAATTGTCTTGTTTTTGAAGGGCCTGCAGTCGATTAAGATGCACTTCTTGCGATTTCAACGTAATCATGTTTGAGGACCAGGAATGGGACTCCTCCTGTGACTATTTATTTTTCAGGTAAGGTATCAGGAGGGAACATCATTTGATCAGGAGGGGGCAGCATTGATCCATGTATCCCACTGTAGCAGATGCAGCAGTTTGTTCATTTATTATCAATTCATTGATATTCTTAGGCTTGTTTTTGCACAGCATCAGTATGTAAGTTAATGATGTCTTTGTTGAAGGCACCATGTTGCCCTCTTACAGATGAGCTTCATTAAATTTGGCCATGCTGATAAAGAAACACTTTTGGACAACCGTTCAACAACGCAACACGCCACCTTTTTAGCACAAACCCTTTTTTCCGCCGGACTGCGTCATTTCCTTATTATCTTCAGCGCAGTGTCTTGCAGCGTCTCACTCAACTTTTGCATCAAACAGACAGTGAATCATTCGCACCATGTCTTTTATGTTGTTATGCTCCGTATTTAGGCCAAGATGCACTTTGCTGCATGCTCAGACGCAGCCAAGCTCTTAAGTTGAAGGGTCTTTGTGTTTTAATGATGTTCAAGCTTACAGCTTTAATTAGGAGAGAACGTGGTTGGAATTTGTCAATGAAGCTTTAGAAACTTGAACTTCAGGCTTCTTCTTTTAAACAGGTGATAAATCAGATTATCAAGAAACCATCTCTTCAGGATTGTAGCTGCATATACTGATTATATTACTTGCTGTAGTTTAAAGGACAAGATAGAATAACATAGAAAGAAACCTTTATACTTCTGAAATATGAATACTTTATGGTTGACAGTCCATATCAGGAGTTTTTAACAACTTAAAATAGTTGCAAAGGACTTAAAAACTCAAAGGACATCTCGATAGCTTGAAAAATGAACTCTGTAATGCTGTTCTGAATCATGTGATCATTAGGTCTTCAAATGAATGCTTCTTGCATTTATGGCCACGTTCACACAGCAGCAGAATACGGTTGTCAATCCCGTATTTGAGTCCTTAATACGGTTACGTTCACACACAGTTCGGTTATTTACGGGTGTGACAACCGCATTCTGTAACCGAACTCACACCTGTAAATTTTCAGGACTCACAACCGCATTCTCGGAACACACGCGCTGTGTGAATGGAACAGGACTGGACAACTAGTTGTCTGTCACGTCATACAGTGCGAGAGAGAGCCGCTCTGCCGCACAAACGCGCATCTACCGTGTGTTTCGTGTTTTCGGTAACTTACAGTGACGGAGAAATGAGCTGCGTGTCATCTGAAATTTTTAGATCCCGTCAATTTTCCACCGGAGCCGCTCCCGTCAGTTTTGGGTTCTGCACGCATCCGCGCGATTCAAATGCTCCGCTCTCCACCCAAGTTTTAAAAGCTGCCGTCGGTTAATGAAGATTTGACGAATGAACTCGCGGCTCGATTGGACCCTTGTCGTATTGGAAAGTGATAAGACTTTCAGTTTTATGGACGGCGCCATCTTTGATTTTACTTTGGTCACTGTCGCTATGGTTACTGTTAAGGAATACGGGCTTGACTCCCGTTGCACGTTCATACAGACCGCATTCTAAACACAACTAAGCTGCTGTGTGAACGAGACATTTTGAGACTCATACCTGTAAAGAAAATGCGGTTGTCAATCCCAAAAACTGACAGTGTGAACGTAGCCTAAGATTCAGATCTGTTGTTGTGGAAATAAATAAAAACAAAACAAAATCCTACAAATGTAAATAAAATGGTCCTTAAAATAGGCTTCCGTTTTTTGTGCAAAATATAAACAATATAATTTTTTAAAATTATTACTTAATTTTAACATTATTATTATTATTATTATTATTATTATTTTAGGTTACTGGGTTGAAATGGGACCACAGAACCTTACAGCTTATGTGCATTGGGTTTTTATACTAATGGTTCTTGTATTAAAATCCAAACTTGTGAAAAAAAATCCTAGAAATCTATTTTTTAAAAAAGCTTTCTATTTGGTCCTTAAAATAGGGCAGAAATGTGCTTTATTATTGTGGAAAAAAATTCTAGAAATCTAAATTTTAAAAAAAAAAATCCATCTTCAGTGCAAAATATAAACAATAATAATATGAAAACCATAAAAAAATATATATTATTATTATTATTACGTTCCTAGGGGTGAAATGAGTCCAGGGTATCCTGAGGACTTCAGAACTTTCTTATATGTTTGTTCTTTCACAACATCCAGCACCAGTTTGACATTTTGAAAGAATTTGAGAGAAGCAGACCCACACACAAGATAACAGTTTTTGCAGTTTGTTCTACAAAATGGGTTGGAAATATATAAAAAGTAAAAAAAAAAAGAGGTTTGGATTAGATAAAATAAATTAGATAAACAAAAGCAGTGAGCCAATTGCGTGATGGATCGCTCCAGGTTGAATTGAACATCTCTGAACTACAAGTACATACAAATATTCAAATCCTCACAAAGCTTCTCTTCTGTCTCCTGCTTTAGGAATAACATGCCGGACCATCACAAACTAAAAGCCAAACTGAGAAGGAAAAAGGGTGGGCGTGCGTACGCCTGTCAATGTAGCTGGCACTCAGCCGTGTCGCTCTCTGACCTGAGGGAACAACAGCAGCTAAAGTGGGTTTGCGGCAAACACAAAGTATGAACATGAGTCTGCAACAGTTCTCCTCTAAAACTTTATCTGTGTCCACCAGCAAGTGTTGCATGCTGTCCTCACAAAAGAGAATGCTGGCCATTTTCAAAATTTGCTTTTTGCAGTTTGTGGGGCTGGAAAACAAAAAGTTGTTTTGTTTTCTTCACTAAGTGTAGTTTTTTGCTTTTGTGTTAAGTAATTGTGAGTCTTTTTGTCGACACTACATTCTCCCTTAGAATGATGAAGCACTGTGGCTGGTTTATATTATGTAGACACTATAATATTGAATAATGAAAGGCTGGAACATATTCAAATATTCTAAATACACATGCAATTTTTTTGACATTTTGCACAGTTGAGAATTTAAAAAATTAAATTGGATCCATCTGAGGCTAATAATAGAATGGTTGATTATAGTTTAATGTTTATTATAAAGTAGACAAACAATGTCCAGGTTTTGTTTTTTTTTCTGTTCTTTCAGAATATTCTTTAAGAAACACTCAGGTATTGCAAGGGCCCGTCTGTGTTACATTCCTTGGTTATCAGGGACGTGTTGTTGTGAATCATCTGTCCTAAATAATAAATGCACATCATTGTCCACAGAATAAAGAGAATCAAGAATTAAAAGAACGATTTGTGTGTTTTTGAAGGTTTTTATATTTTACCTGCTCAGTTGTCATGTTGATTTCACCAGGTTCCAGCTTCATTATAGTCGCTCTCTGAAGATGCAGCAGAATGGTCTTCACTCTCTTTTTTAGGTGGTACATTAACGTACGATGCCTCTGATGCTGTGCTGCTGTTATCTGTTTCTAAAATAAAAGAAAATTGTCATTGCTTTACTTCCATACTGCTTGCTTTAAGGTTCAGCTTTGCTGTACAAAGAGTTGGGGGGGATTTCAGAAAGGAAGCTCTCTGAGCGGAGAACTACTGTCACATGGTTAAGTACAAGAGGTACCTTGACTGAGGTTTCTAGGTACATGATGGCCCCCGTAACCGTCAGTACTTTCTGTCATCTGTGCAATGTGGGGATTCTGAAAAGACATCTCAGGAAGTGATGGGCTTTCCTCACCTTCCAAAAACAAGAGACACAGTCTTTAGTTACATGTTTTTTGATATTTCCTTTTAATTATGCTGTTTAAAAGTTCTTAAGAGATAAATGTGTGTGTATATATATATATATATATATATATATATATATATATATATATTTGAGCTTGTAAGACTTTTAAAAAAAAAATCAAATTTGATCTAAAATACAGTAAGAACAGTAATATTGTGAAATATTACAATTTAAAAAAAAAACTTAATACATTTTAAAATCTAATTTACATGATCCTTCACAAATTATTCTATTATGATAATTTGCTGCATTTTTGGAAAACATAATGCATATTTTTTCAGGATTACGTAATAGATCAAAAGGACAGCATTTATTTTAAACAGAAACATTCTGTACCATAATAATTTTTTTACTGTCGCAATAAATTTCTGCGGCTGCAGAATAAAATTTACAGTGACGCATTGCTGCCACACATATTATTTTTTCCACTCATTAACATAATAACGAGATTTATGTCATTAAAACGGCATATTTTCTCGTTAAAGCGGCATCTTTTTCACAATAACGAGATATGTCATTACAACAACATCTTTTATCGTAATAACGAGATGTCATTAAATCTTTTTCTTGTTAAAATGACATTATATAGATGTTATTTATATATATATATATATATATATAAATCTAGCTTCGTTTTTCCATTTCTTAAAATGAAATAATAATAATATTAATAATACATTTAAACCTTTAAAAACATATCGTTTTTATGACAATGTCATTATTACAAGAAAAAATTAACGAGATAAATGTTGTTTTAATGACATCTCGTTATTACCAGAAAAGATGTTAAAATGACATATCTTGTTATTACAACATAATTGAGTAGAAAACATAATATGTGTGTGGCAGCAATGCGTCAACGTAAAAATTAAATTTAAAAAAGTCTTACTGAAGCCAAACTTTAGTAGTGCAGTAGTGTAATTTAAACCTGGAAACACTGAAAAATGTACTTAAAACAAAGAAACTTTACAACAAAATGAAGAAGCAATATTAAAGATTCTACACCATTTCTGGGTAACTAATCAAACTTCAGTTCAACTTCTCAAATTGTTCTGTTGATGATATAATGAAATATTTTCAGTGAATTAGAAAAATGTACTTGTGGTCTTTTATATACTGTATGTTTCACTCATACCATCATGATAAACGGCGTTTTCATCAATCTCTGTGTTTTGATAACATTCTTCTGATGAAGCACTGTCTGAATCATTCCCATCTGCCAAACACAGAAGAATTCACACATATCCCTATCAAAATACACAGTTGTCAATATTGTCACATTGTTAAATCAAATAGATACCTTGACTGTGGGCTACAGGTACATATGAGCCGCTGTAACCTGCAGTGTTTCCTGTCATCTGAGTGCTGTGGAGTTTCTGTAGTGACTTCTCAGGAAGTGATGGGCTTTCCTCGTCTTCTAGAGAAAACAGATACATGAGGTTTAGCTGACTGAATGCATCCTCAGAAGGCTCGGTGAAAATACACTTCAAGCCTCAGTATTAAATGATTTATGTGAACCTACCACACTGGAGACTGTGGTCCATGTCAATCTCTGTGTTTTGATAGCACTCTCCAGAAGATGTACTGCTTGAATCATTCACATCCACCGCTGAAGACAACAGAGAATTCATAAATCTGAAATGTATTTCCCTACTACATGATACTGTTTAACCTTAAAGGTGGAATAAGATTTTACAATCTGGGATTTCATCAAGAGTTTTAAATCAGAGCTTTACCTTGACTGTCAGGGTTTGGTAGGTGATGGTCAAGTGCAAATGGTGACTTTTCATGCAATGATGGTCTTTCCTCACCTTCATTAGGGGAAAAAAGATCAAATATTTGTGGACACACCTAAACGTTCTCTCTGGGTTAAATTAATTAAATGATTTATTTTTTACATACGTGACGTGAAATTCTTGTCAGTGTCGCTCTCTGTGTTTTGATAGAACTCCCCAGAAGATGTACTGCTTGAATCATTCACATCTACTCCTAGAGCCAAAAGAGAGTTCATAAATCTGGAATTTATTTCCTTACTAAAAATACAATTTTCAAAATCTGATGTTTCATCAGTGTTTAAATCAGCATTTTACCTTTATTGTCAGTTGCAGGTAAGTGATGGTCACCATAAGACAAGTGTGTCAGTGGTGGCTTTTCTTGAAGTGCTTCATAAGGGAAAAATGTTCAAATATTAGTATTTAATAAATATTCACATAAACAATAAAAGTATTTGGTAACACTTTACAATAAGTTTCCATTTGCTACATTAGTTAACATGAAGTAACGCTGAAAAATAAGTCTAAAGCATATATTAATCTTAGTTAATGTTAATGTCAACATTTATTAATAAATTGATTAAAATCAAAAATGTATTGCTCTTTGCTTACTGTAATGCATCAACTAACATGAACTAATGGGACTTCACTGTAAAGTGTTACCAAATATTCATAATGGTTTATCAATATTATGGCATCTAGGCATATTGTCATTGGATTAATCAAATAAAGGTAAATCTATATATATATATATATATATATATATATACTGAACTCAGAATATGATTTTTTTGTGCATACATGACTGGAGAATGTTGTTCGTGTCAGTCTTTGTGTCTTGATAGAACTCTCCAGAAGAAGTACTGCTTGTATCATTCTTATATTCGGCTGTGTATAGGGGAAAGAAAAATGTATACATTTGCAATTTATTTCTTTATTAAATGTTGAACAAATACTGTCACATGAAATCTGCATACGCTGCCTGTGGGTGTCAGGAGCACCAAAAGACAGTGGGGGTTTATCACCTTCATAACAAAGAAACAAAATATCAGTGGATTTTTCTTTTGATAAAAACTATCAATTTTAGGTAAGTGTAAAATTTCCCATGAATGTGATTATGATTTATTTGTGCTTACCTGACTTTTGGAAGGTGTCCATTTTGATTTCCACATTGTGTACACGTCTTTCTCCAGAGCATGTGCTGCCTACTTCCTGCACATCTCCTGCTTGACAGAATTCATACATATTAATGTGGTTCCTCACAAGTCATGGTTTATTATTTAATGCACAGCCTTGACTTCTTTAACAAGAATATGTGATATGTCCACAAAAACAGAGAAACTAGTGGATTATTTTAATCTGTACACTACTGTTCAAAAGTTTGAGGGCAATATGATTATTTTTTTATTTAGTAAGGATGTGTAAAATTAATTCAAAGTTAAAGTATGAACTTTTACATTGTTGCAAAAAAAAAAAAGTGCAAAAATGTATCAGTTTCCACAAAAATATCAAGCGGCACAAAAATAAGAAATGTTTCCTGAGCATCAAATTAGCATATTAGAATGATTTGTGAAGGATCACATGAGACTGAAGACTGGAATAATGATGCTGAAAATTCAGCTTTGCCAATACAGAAATAATGTACATGTTGAAATAAGTTAAAACAGGAAACAGTTATTTAAAATTGCAATGATTTCACAATATTTCTGTGTTTTATTGTATTTTGGATCAAATAAATGCAGTCTTGGTGAGCATAAGACACTTAATTCAAAAACAAAAATCTTATCGACCCCAAACCTTTGAATGGTAGTGCGTGACATTTTGCCCCATTTTCTCTCTATTGTCTCTTCACATTCAAAACAGCTTTAAAGTTTCATAAGGGAGATTGTGTGCTCAACGATTGCAGTGTGGTGTCTGAAAGCCCTCTCTAATGTAGATAATGTGAACTAAATTATAAAAGGAAACTATTTTCCTCCACCGACACTCAGACTCTGCATTATGTAAAAATGGCTTATGCAATTAAACCAGTAATATCTGATTCTGTGTGAAACGACTCGTTCTCTGATGTGTGTAATTTTAAATAAGGACTGATTATATCTACTTTAGCTGATATTTGTGGTCATCTGCAATAGTTGTGTTGTCTGCTAAAACCAACACACTTGATGAGCTCAGATGCAGTCTTTGCGGTCGATCGCCGTTGTGATGTTCATAGTCTGAATCAGTGGAGCTGTCAGAGCTGTGAGTGGGTCGATTTGTTCTCTTGCTAAATCTGCGGCCATAGTTTGAGCTCATTCTTGGGCCAAAACTTTCTGAGGAGTGAAAAACATTGCAAAATTTTAAGTTTGACCATTACAGAAATGACAAAACTGAACATCACTAAAATTAGACAAGACACACTTTTTTTTTTTAGCATTTTATGTATATTATAATTACAAACCCAGTTTATTAAAATTGAATCACATATTTAAATAAATGTAAAATTCATTTAGTATAATAATAGTATTAATTCATATTACTATTCGTAATAATAATAGATTTATTTCATATTCTGTGAAATTAAAAATAATCGCAAACATATGGTTTAAAACTACACATAACCACATATAAGACCATACTCTGAAATATATTAATATTAATATATTAATAATATTTATCATATATATAATAAATACTAAAAATAGATAATCAGTTATGAGGACATAGAAAATAAAAACAGTATCAATACAAACCATACTGATACTCCCTAGCAGTGTGGACAGATTGTGTGTTGTAGATTCCTATCTGTGCATTGGACTGGTTCTCCAGGCTTGTGTGAGAATTACTGTGTTGTTGGTGAATCGCACATTCTGTGGGCAAAGAGGATGAAAAACAAATGGCTTAAACTTCCCCATGCAGCACTAAGCTGTTGCCTTAAGCTTTTGTATTGTCGTATTAGCTAAAATCAAAAGAATGAGTTAATAGTTCACAAAAGGTTTGACGCCCTTCATGTTTTATAAAAAGAATTTCCTGTTATTTGAATGGAATACACTGAATGCACACAGAAATTGGCCAAGAAGTCAGTAAATTCCTTTGAAGTTTCTAACAATACAGTATGTTTAAAAACACAACGCAGAGAGTGTTGCAGCTCAGCTCTATTTACTCAGTTCCATTTCATTTAGCTCTAAGAAATCATGTTATTTATTTTCCAATGCCACTTTTTTATGTGAGTAAAGTGTCTAAAATTGTTTGAATATTTTTTGGTGCCGCTGTATACTCATAGTCAGTTATTTTAGTACAGTGGATAGTATTTACTTTCGAACACCCTATTGCAACATTCTAAAGCCACAGTTTCCACCGCGTCAGAAGATGAATGTAAAACGTGCTTATACTTGCCCTTTGCTCTTTTGAAATGCACATAGGCAGCAGCATTTAAAACAATAACCATGAGCAGAGCAATAGATAAGATGATGCAGCCAATCGCTGCTGCTGAAACTCCACTGCTTCTTTCTGGAGCTGCCATTGCAGTTGACACTAAAATAAACAAGGATTTATATGAACAAAAATGATGCAGATTATGTCACTGTTTTAATTATTTCTTTTTCTTTTTAAACTGAAGCATCACCTGCCACCAGTGTTGTCAAGTTCAGCTCGGTTGTGTTGCCTGTGGGTATGATCTCAACGCTTTCTGTATGAAAGACATTTAATCCATTGGATATATTAAAGGAATACAAATGACCAAGACCTGTCAATCTGGATTTCACAAGACACTAACAAGCTAAAGCTTTTATATATGTGCTTTGATATTTCAGAAATACTGTTGTAAGCCTGCTCTACTTTTGTCTTATTTTTTTGGACCAACTGACATTTTCTCTCCCACCACCCTAAAAAGCTCATTCTGAGTGAAATTATGGTAACGTTCTACCTCAAGAAGTCACGTGCTATGACCTCATATACAAACAGGAAATTTAGTTGCTAAGTAGTAATAAATTTGGCACAAAAAGTTGGTGTCTACAAATCAAAAGTTATGATGCTAAAGTCAACATGAAGTTGAAACTGCCGTCATACTACATGTCCTGGTCTTACTGAACGATTCGCCAAAGTTATTCCAAGTTATTCCGAACAAAAATGGATAACACTTACTTTTAAGGTATCCTTGTAACAGAATAATTCTACAATTATGTACTGAGTAATGTTAATTAACCACATTGCTAACTTTACTATGCTCGGTTTCACATTAGTGGTGCGCATGCACGACTAAAATAAAAAATGAGCTGTGTAAATAAATTCAGACTGCTCATTTGCATACAAACATGGTTGACAGCTCTTAATGCACAATCGCCCATTTAGATCGACTAACTGTAATACTGTAAAAGATTTCCATTCGAACTGAAAGCATACATCTAGACTACGAGCTGCCGTTTTTACAGAAAAGTGCAAAACTCACTTTTCATTCACTGACGCGCTTCACTCCGCAGCGCTAAACCCGGCAGCGCCAAAACCAGCAGCGCATACCGGCAACCCGCTAGAATAAAATCTCTTATTTTATAAAAATATAAAATAAAAAATTCAAATGTTACTACTAGCATTGCATTTTTAAGTGTACTATAAAATAACTATTTTTATTTAACACTCACTTTTTATTCATAATCTATTTATTATTTGATTTATTTTATTAAAATACAAAAAGTACATTAATACTATTATCACTATTATTAATTTTATTATTTTTATTTATATATAATGAATCAAGCATATAATTATGGGCAATTTACCGTTATTACTATAATAAGCAAGGACACTGTAAAATAAAGTGCTCCTAAAATTTTCTTTGTCATTTTTAATCTAAATATAACAATTTGCTTTCTTTTCTTTTGACATCATTTTGGCCATGTGGTCTGATTAGATAATATCAAACAATTGCCAAAAGCTATTTAATATTGTTTAAACAAACTTGCATTCTCCAATCTGGTATGTAATGTCCATTTTTTACTATCCAATCAATTCCTGACAAGAAAAATTCCCCAGTCTATATGTTTTCCAATTGAAAATACTGTGGAAGACTCTGAAATATGCCATATGCTAAAATGCACTTCACCTTTGTGTACAAAAGAGTTTTACGTTATTTACGTTATATAGCACTTGCCCATTAAGTGTACAGAATGTGTATAGTACCTGAACACACAACGCCAGCATCTTCCTTATGTCCACAATAGTTGCTGGCAGTGGTGTTGATTGAGCTGCACTCCCATAAGCTGCTCTCGGAGCCATTGCATTTCATATGGCTGATGTGGATGGTACCTGTTCCAGGCCCAAAAAAGTCCAATCTTATCACACTTCCACATCTCAGCTGGGCACATACTACATGTCCACTATAGATGTCAAAATCATCATCACACACTGTTCCCCAATTCCCAGAATGCAGCAGCTCCACCCGACCTGCACAGCTATCACGTCCTCCAACCAATTGGACAGCCTGGTGCTCTGGTGGTCAGCACAAACAAAGCACAATTACAGCAATGAAACAAAAGTAGAACACTTATCAAAAGATCTCTGAGAAGATCTCAGATGACTCACCGCAAATGACTTCAGTTGCATTCATGCAGTCACCTTTTACGGCTGTAGTGCAGTTGTGCAGTTTTGAGTCTCTCAGGATGCAGTCTGCAAGACAAGTGCCATTGTGCACTGTTGCAGTCGCGCCGTGCTTGAAAACACGGCCACAGCTTAAATGTTCACAGATTTGGAGAGCAAGCTCGTTCTTTTTCTGAGCATCCAAAAGGTTGAGGGTCACATCGACTGTAGTGTTCTTGTAAAGAGCCCTAGGCACACCAAAGCAGCCTTCGGACAGACTTAGTGTGGAGAGCTCAACTAGATCAGAAAGACAAAAAAAAGAGAAGTAATTAAATGATTTCATTGAATCATCTATCTTAATTGTTTTTATCATTCTCATGAATGTGTTCACTTTTTTATCTTTACAGCATGCTGCGTCGAGTCAGAAAATTTTCCAACATCACATCCTGGCACTGATCTTATCTGACTGTTGATTCTGTTCTCAGTGTGTATTTCTAGTACATCAGACACTAGACTTTTATTTAGACCCAAACAGCAAAGTGAATATCTAAACCGTGGGGCATTGTTTTGTGTTGCAAAATGTTGTAGCAGTACACTGCAACACAGCCACATCCCGTGAGTCACTTCCTGTGGAAATGTCATATTGTAGCATGGAGGACACTGGGGAAAGAATTTTTTTTTTTTTTAGAAAGTTTATGACATTGCCTCCGCAGTGTGGTTTGAGCTCATGAAGTTCTCCTGATTTATGACTACAGGATGCAGATTGTGTCTGTGTATATTATTTGTGGAATTGTGTCTCATTCTGAAGGTCTTGCTTTGGGGTGACTTCTCAACAAGGTCAGAGGTCACTGGTCTGATGTTCCACTGTGGTGGTGACAAACACTACCGTTCAAAAGTTTGGGGTCAGCAAGGTTTTTTTTTTTTTTGAAAGAAATGAAAGCTTTAATTTAGTAAGGGTGCATTAAATTCATCAAAAGTGACAGTAAAGACTTTCAAATTATTACAAAAAACGTTCCGAATACATGCCGTTCTTTTAAGCTTTCTATTCATCAAACAATCCTGAAAAAAAAATATTGAGGTTTCCACAAACTGTTTTCAACATTGATAATAATAAGGAATATTTCTTGAGCACCAAATCAGCATATTAGATTGATTTCTGAAGGATTATGTGACACTGAAGAATGGATTAATTTGCCATCACAGCAGTAAATCACATTTTATAACATATTAAAATAGAAAGCATATATTTTGAATTGTAATTTTTTACTTATGACGAGCATAAAATACTTCTTTCAAAAACATAAAAAGATTTTACCGACCCTAAACCTTTGAATGATAGTGTAGTTTTTTTTTCAACAAACGGTTGGTGGAAGAAGGTGCTTAATCTGCCGAAAATATCGTATTAAATATGATAAGAACTTTTTTTTTTCTTTACAACCCTGTTAACAATTTGGGATGTTTATACAGATTAAACCATGATTTGAATCATTTCATTCTAATGCTAAACATTAAATAAAATAAAATAAAGTGAAATAGACAAAATGTGTATAATAAATATTAAAAAGAAATATCACTCAAAAGGCCTTGAAAGTTTGCAAGCAAATGTTTGTTTGTAAATTACATTTCCAATAAGACGAAGAAAAATATTAAGTTTATATTAGGTTTTTTTTTTTTTTTTTTTACAACAACTAGAATAACACGGTTGATGAATGCCATGAACAAAAATGGTTTGGAAAATGGATTGAGATTATTTAAGCATCTTCCTGTAATGCTGCAGAAAGGCTCAAAATTGTGTTAAATACTTTTATATAAAATGAAGTTTTTGGTCATTAAAATTAATCAGTAATTATAAAAATTCAAAATTATGACGTTGTGATTAATTGTTGGATATGGTCAAGAGATCGCAAGGACTTTTCCGTTTAACTCCAGCTTTTCTTTACCTTCTTCATGTATGATGCCTGTGTGATTGCGTACAGCATTTACATCATTACTTCACATAGTGATTAATCATTTTAAAATGAACTCTAGCATGCAATAAAACGAAGCGATTGTCTCTGGGGTGGTAGATTGCACTCACAGTTCTGTGCAATCTTGCAGTATTCCTGCTGATGTCTTTTCTCTGTTCTGTTTGATGATGGGAGGTTAGTCTCAGCAGGCCTACCTCAAACACTGTTCTCATGCATATTGTTCAACATCTTGATTAACTGCTTGATTTTGCAGGCCTCTTTTAAATAAGCTAGCTTTTTCTGATTGTCGTGAGATTGCTGCTAACAGCACCCACTGATGTAGACAAGATGCAGATGTAGACAAGATACGTTCAAAGGAAGGCATGAGATTTTTTTAGAGTAGCAGTAATCATTCAACTCACTCTGTTTGTCTGAATGATCATCATGCTTTTTCACATTCTTGGAAGGTCGGTCATCTGTACCATTGAGCCCTGAAGATGAAAAGATGAACATCATGAGAACATGTTGCCAAAGGCCAGAAGGCAAAACTGTCATTTCAGTCTAAAGTGTAAAAGTAGAACAGAGCGCTTAAATTTGCTATCAGTCTTTACTGTCTGCAAAACCGATTTTCATCAAAGACAATAGTAATGAGACACTGTTGAACAAGATCCATAAAAAGAGCTGTCTTAACATAAAAACAACAAAAAATGGTGTCCCGCAAAACTTTAGTAACGCTCGTGTCGGGTTACAAAGTTAACTTTGCATTAAGTTCGCATTCGAAGACTTGCCTTTGAAGACTTTGTCAAGACAAGAAAATTTTCAACATGGAATAGGTTTGAATGGCCTGTGGTGTAAAGAAAATGTAGATAAATCTTAATTAAGTTTATACAATATGAATGAGACCGCAAGATGAAATATGTACAACATATCTAATAATAACATATGTGACCCTGGACCACAAAACCAGTCTTAAGTGTCAATTTTTCGAAATTGAGATGTCTACATCATCTGAAAGCTGAATAAATAAGCTTTCCATTGATGTACGGTTTGTTAGGATAGGACAATATTTGGCCGAGATACAACTATTTGAAAATCTGGAATCTGAGGGTGCAAAAAAATCAAAATATTGAGAAAATCGCCTTTAAAGTTGTCCAAATGAAGTTCTTAGCAATGCATATTACTAATCAAAAATGAAGTTTTGATATATTTACGGTAAGAAATTTACAAAATATCTTCATGGAACATGGTCTTTACTTAATATCCTAATGATTTTTGGCATAAAAGAAAAATCGATAATTTTGACCCTTACAATGTATTTTTGGCTATTGCTACAAATATACCCCAGCGACTTAAGACTAGTTTTGTGGTCCAGGGTCACATATAGTAAAGTTGTAGTTATTTATAACTATAGGACTATTTCTTGAAAACCTGCTGTGTTAACGCAAACTAGATAAAAGGGCTGCTGATCTTTTATTTCAACACAGCGTGGTCCTCTAAATTAGTTTCTCCATCTGCCTCATTCAGAGCCAACACTCGGCTTGGTCATTAAGGAATACTCTAAAAAAATCACAGTATGAAATACATTCAGAAAAATGATAATTGCCATTTTTCTTACAAAAACTGGCATGATGTCTGTCTGCTTTGGTACATAATTTTGAAAAAAAAAATTACTCACACAGAATGAAATAAATGTAAGAAATCATATCGCTATGTATTATACATTATACAAGCCAAATACATTTAAACTGTAAAAATGTAAATTACTTACATAAAATTAAGTGTAACCTTACAACATTCTAATAATTTATGCAATTTCTGAGAATTAAACATATAAAATGACATACACAAATTAAGTTCTATAATATTTTAATATTCTCTATAACAATGGATTTGTTGTATTACAAAAGGAGATAGGCCTAATTAACTAAAATGAACAAAATGAATTTGCAAGAATTTTCTTTTAAGATTGCTTTTATTGCTTTTTAAGATTATATAATCGTCCTCAAATGAACAGTTATTTTATGAGGACCAGGCATATGTAAGTCTTATTCATCAAAATACAATTTGTACGCTCTATTTCTGTCAAGATCCATACATTCTTTATAGCTGAACATTGGAGAAAAATATAACATTTGACATATTATTGAAACACTTTCCTATAAATGTAGAGCCTTGTAAATGTCACCTTGTCATGTTTATAACATCTGTAGCTTGTTTTACACACCCTAAATGAACTCCACGTAGTCTAAAAATGGCTGTTAGGAAAATTCAGCGATAAGATTTGTTGTTCTTTATTTTTAGCCTTCATATGCATTTGACTTACAAATGAAGTCATCTCTCTTCATTCAATCTCCTGTGAAGTTCAGCTTATTATTTACCAATGTGTCAGTGCATTGAAGTGCACAAACGAATCTCTGGTTGCACTTTGTTCAAACAGCACTTTAGAAAAGCAACGTAATAAGCCGAGGCGTCGCTGAACTTTCTTTTGTCACTTGTTAAAAAAGCCGTCAGATTACATTGTGCTGCATTAGTTAAACTGAGCTTTGTTCAACCACAAAGCGTGTCTTACACCAAGTCTTTTGTTGAAAGTGCACATTTGATTTTCCATCTATGATAGTGATTGTCTCTCAAGAGCTAGATGGAAAATCCTTGCAATACCTTTTGAGAATTCAACAACCTCTCTGCTCAAGTATCATCGACTTAATAGAGAAACCGCTAGGTCCTTTATTAAATATTACAATATGTTTTTAAAAAATGCTACAATATTGAATATTATATAATCGCAGCTGAACTCAAGCTCTCTAGATGAAAGACTCAGTCTGCCTACACAAACCATACACCAGAACCATTTTACCTTGAGACAAGGACAAAGCCTGGAGAACAACACACAGCAGCAGAAGCAGCATCTCTCAGTCAGTCAGCCTAACAGTCAAAGCTTTCTGTTCATCCCTGACGGAGAGTTACTCTGACTGAAAAACGTGACCCTGCACCTTCAGCCTTTGGTGTTTGTGCAGTTGCTGCATGTGGTTTCCACTACGGGGCGAATTTGAGCATCATGCCTCACGAATGCACTCCCTACCACAAACGCACACCCTATTTTGCTACCGTCACAGGTCAAGTGCACATGTTTGCGGTGTATATGTTTTCACTTTATATTTCACTTCATTTTGGACTGTTCTGAAATATGTTTTTAGTGGCTAATGGAGTTGCTTCGATTCCGGCAACAGTTTTGCAACCATTTTCATTTCCCTCCAGTTCATTATAGACTTTTATTGAATATCTTTTAACTTTTATTGAACGCTCAAGTTAGGCAGAATCGATTAAGAATTCATCATGAAGCCCAATTCATCATTCATCATTGGCCTGGCATGCAATTAATGAATTGAAGGGACAATGAATCCAGCTGTCTGTAAAGGAATTGTCTGTTATTATCAACAAGCCTAAACTACTATTTTAAGACAGCAAAGCAGACCTCTTCTACACTTGCTCCCACTGCCCAAGACATCAGTTACACCAAAAGCAAGATAGCCATTACCTTACCCTATTGGATTTCTACAGCATTATAGAGAAACTGATGGGTATGGCCCAAATTTTTATTTATTTATTTTTATTTTTTATGGGAGCAGGGAAAAAAGCCAAATGCAAATAATAAAATCCATCTAGCAAAATAAATAGGCTTTTAAAATGGAGGAGAAAAGGCTTCCTATTTCTTTTGTTGTCAACATCAAAGGCCATGTGTCTAATCAAATGGACACATTTGATGTAAATTTGGTACGCACCAGCCAAATTAGTCAGAGATGCCAACATGGACAGGTTGCGTGACATACCTTCATCTTTAAAATCCATGAATAAAACAGTGCAAGGTGAAAAGAAAATATGACCAAAACTACATTAAATATGGGTTCACTTCCATTGAAAATAACCATGTTTGTGCCAACCGCAATGTGTTTTGTGGTAAATTATTGGCTGCCAGGAGCATGAAACAATCTAAATCTAATTTTCAATGGCGTAGAAGCCGATTTTTTTGTTGAATTTTTCTATTCATCCACTGTTATTCTGTCTGTGTTGAGCCATTACTTGACTTTTCAAACTTAACTTTTTTTAACTTCCAACTTTTCCAATGTAGAACCAGTTTAGAGCCACTGTTAGGAATATAATATCTGGCTGCTACCATTGGAAAATTGTAGCAAATGCTTTATATCGACTATCGAAATGACAATATAGAATAACTTGAACTTTCTTTCATGTGGACATTAAGTGTGGTGATCTAACCATATTTTGGGGGATTACTCAAACTGAGACTCACTCAAACGTTGCAGATATAATGCAGTTTCTACCCACAGAATGAACTGAGCATTATGGGGTGGTGTGGCTTAGAGAATAAAGACCTGAGCCGGTTACCAACGTTTGACCCCACAAAGGCTGAAGATTATACCTTAACACAGGCGACTTCATGTGAAGTCATGAAAATAAATTTCATTAAAAGAGGAACCAGAGCCAACAAAGGAGATTTTTTTGACTTGCCAGTAAGCATATATAGGATCAAATGTAAAAACCTAGTTCATCTGCTCTTAGTTCTTAAAGATTAACTCTAGCTGCATATCTGTGCACAACCACAAGGGGAAGCTGTAGCGTTATGTGACTATCTTAAAATACAGCTGAGATTTGAAAATAGGAGTAGTATCTACCAACCATTATTTATCTTCTTTAACTTTGTGTATACTTCAACATCTGTTTGATGTTGGTATGTGATTTCAGGTAGAATGCAGTGGCTGCATTGTCAGCAAGAGGAAAGAGGATTTGCTGGTTGAAACACTGCTGAGTAAAAAAGATTTGCGTCTCTGCAGCACAAATGCACTGAGATCTCTGTCTCATCTCTGCTAATAGAAGACACAAAAGGTTATGGCTTTCTCACTATTATGGCCCTCTCAGGAAACCTTCATGCTAACAGTACACAAGTCTAACAGAAAAGCTGTTCAGGGACAACACTACAGTACAAAATATTTTTATCCCTACCAGGTTATGTTTTCTGATGTTTTTATATTTGAGGGAAAATTTACAGCCAGACGGTCATTAATACGCTATCATGTAAAATGCTACCCCAAAAAGTCGCTATTTGTAAAGCCTGAGCAAAAAGAAACAAAATATTTTGTTCAAACTAATTCTTGTTAGTCTTTTTGCTAAATTGCAGACTGTACGACAGGTTAACAGGATAATCTGTTGGAATTATGCCAAGTTATCAGGCTAATTAGTTATCTTAAATTTATAGCTTTGCTTATATAATGTAATATATACATTACCATTCAGAAGTTTGGGGCCGGTAAGATTTTCAGGCATTAAAAAAAACACACACACACACACAAAAACCTTTTAGGCTCACTTAGGCTGCATTTTTCTGATAAAAAATACAGAAATACAGAAAATATTATTACAACTTAAAATAACTGTTTTCTATTTTAATACATAAAATGTCATTTATTTCTGTGATGGCAATCCCGAAAATCTAAAGCTCAAGTAACATTTTTTTTAAAAATTATCATCAGTGTTGAAAAACGTTGTGCTGGTTAATATTTTTGTGGAAAACATGATACATTTTTTCAGGACTTCTTAATAAATATAAACCTCAAAAGAACACCATTTATCTGAAATTTAAATGTTTTATAAATTATGAATGTCTTTACTGTCACTTTTGATCAATTTAATGCATACTTGCTGAATAAAAGTATCAATTTCTTTAAAAAAAAAGTATCCCAAATTCGAACAGTAGCGTAATTTAAAAGACATCTGACATATTTTGATGGCTAAGATCATTTGGCATTTGTCCACTTTGTAATGTACAACCTAATAGATATGTTGCTTTAATAAGCCCTAACAGGATGATGTTTGTTTACATTTATATATAAAATTAATTTGCAAGAAAAGTTATTTTTACTATGAGCTAGTTTGCTTACATATTTACATAAGAAATAATTTAAGTTATCTCTCATCCAGCTCTCATGTCTAGACGTCTGTCAAAGGCTTTATACTCACCATATATATTAAAATGAATACTAACGCCCTCCAATGCCATTTTTACTTCAATTGGTAGCTAACAATTTTTAGCCACAAGATGGCAACATTGAGTTGTTCTAAATTATATCGGCATGAAAAGTGTTACAGGCCACAGCTGTATGTTGCCATGGACAATGGTCAAATATCCAGTTTAGCGCTCAATGGTGCAACTGACCAATCAGAATGAAGTATTCTCTGTATAATTAAAGTGTTTCCTTAATAAAATCACATCTTTAATAATTCAGTGAAAACATCTTGCTATAAAGATGAAAACATTAGTCCTACAGGCATGGTTCATCATCTCAGATTTGATGGGTTCCTTCTAGAACTCATTGTCCAAGAGACATCTTCAATAAATCCACTTATTGGAGGTCATGCCACATTAATTTGCATTGTTTATTTTAGAAGAGACATCAGGCGACAAGAAGACCCGACCATTCACAGTACAGCCACCAAATTACTGTTGGGGTGTGAAACAGATTTATTGTCACACTGACTGAGATGAAATTGCAGGTTATTTTCATCGACAAATTGAGGATTTAAAAGGTTAAAAGCTGACTGGAAAATGACTTGACCAACATATGAATCTCTTGTATAAATGCTCGATAAAACATACTCAAACAAAACTCAAATACAATTTCTGGAAATGTCCCTCTATAATTGATTCTGATGAGACAAACACGTTCATATACTGCATGTCACGCGAAGAAAAGCAATGCTTTTCAAGACATTGCCAACATTTTGTTTTTGTTTGGCCTGTTATTCTCAAAAGTGAATCTGGTTTAAATAAAATAAAAAGCCAAAGAAACAGAATATTTTGTTGGAAATGCAATAATCCATTTTTTTCTCAGTAAAGCTCAACACTTCACTTGCTTGTGGAAAAACTGTCTTCCACTCAAACTTTGTGAAAATCAGTGACAGCAGCTTATTTTATCCAATACACCTACAGCTCAGGTCATCCAGGTGACATTTTGTTAACAGACTATTATTTTACTCAGACCCCCTCACAGACCAAGCAAATTCAGAATAATCCATAAAGATGCAGTATGTATCATTTTACACTATTCAGTGAGGAGTTCTCTGACCTCAATTAAGACATAAAATGCAGAGTTCAATCACATCTCTTTTCACAGGCAACCTCTATAGTCTTGCAACTACTTAATTTCTGAGATCCGAGTGAGTCAGGATATACACCTTGACCTGTAGTACTAGAATCAACATTTCTATGAAATATCCCAAAGTGTCTGCATGAGACAAACAGCTGTTCAAAAGCATGCAAATAGACAAGATCATATCTAAGTAAAGTAAAATATCTATTGAAAGAGAAAGATGAGCGCATCACTAAATATTACAACAAACAAAATCCTTTCATTAGTGCCACCATGGTTGCCGCTAAAAGTGAAACTGCTTTTGTAGCTTTAACTCATGCCAAAAAAAAACTAAATAACCCCCACAATACATTAAATGATATAATAATCACTAATTTAGACATATTTGGCATGTGAAATTTTACAGTGTTTTGGTTTATGTCATATAACATCTATACAACATTATTAGCCTATATCACTTTGCAACCGCAGCTTATTAATCATTACAACTCTAAATGAACATAAACCACAAATAAAATGAACCACTGTCCTGTGGGATATATTTGTGTGTCATTTAAACTGTCTATTCTGTCACTCCTTTGGTCCTGGTTCTTCAGTGAAAGCATGACAACAAGCAAACTGTCCATGTGAACTGGCCTCTACAGACTTTATTGTCATAGAGCTGATGTCGTCTACCTCTCCATAATGCTTCATTCTTAATTATCATGACAATTAGGATGTTGGTGGCAGTAATTAAAATAGAACACAATATGAACGTAAAAGTCTCTTGAGATTCCTCAAGTGTTCCTCCAACACTCACATGCCAAAGAGCTGCCTACCACAAAGCATTCATTAAAAAAGAATCATTTAATAAATGATTCATACACAAGTGTATATAGAGAGAGAAAGTCCCTGACCAATATTTGAAAGATGAGACATCAAATTGAATAGGTGTTTGCCTGGCAAATGTGTAATTAAATCTTTGGCTTCTTTTCCATTGAGGACGCACACAAGAAAACTATTTCAGTTATATTCTTACACATTAAGTCTTATTTTATCAAAGTCGTTCTACTTTTCATGTCTTAATAGTCTAGACTCAATGTTACATGACAGTCACAACCCAATGTAACCAGGCACTTTTGCTGAATGTCAAAAATAAGCATCTTCAAATAAAGTACAAATTACAATTAGAAATGTAACTACACCCAGAGTTGTCACCTACAGTCCCACATCATCTTAATAATGATGAGGTATAGTGTATACCTACACTTTTTCTTCTTGAACAAGTTTAAGGCAAGAAACGAACAGCTTGAGCTTGTACAGACTGGCAGTAAATTGCAAGTTAGAATCGAGCATTCTTTCAAAAATGTACTCGTTTGTGTCAGTGAGAACGCTGCACTGTTCTTACCCTCAGAAGATGGGTGGATGTTCTTACCCTTGCAAGCTGTGTACAGGTGCATCTCAATAAATTAGAATGTCGTGGAAAAGTTCATTTATTTCAGTAATTCAACTCAAATTGTGAAACTCGTGTATTAAATA
>JAFVLL020033861.1:0-14063 GCA_021397915.2 Tor tambroides | reverse complement strand
AGCACTGGCGTTATGGCACTTCCAAAGATACAGTCACCTGGAGACACGACCACCTGGTAGTTTTTTAGGCAAACTCGGAAGAAAGTCCTGCATTCAGTCTTGCATGCATTGCCGTTTGCGAGCAAGCCTTTGAAATTTCTGAATTCGTGAAGGTCGAGTTCGAAAACACCAGATCCAAATATCTGAAGGGAAAAATTACATGCATTACAACACTGCACTGCAAACACTGGCTTACCCACAAAAGTGCTCTCGAGAAACAATTGAGAGGAACGGGGTCCTGCTGACTTTCCACAGGACCTAGGATGTTTACCTGCGTCAAAACGGTCGTGAAAATTGCGATGAGAAAGGTGAGCCAAGCTGCCATGCTTTTCGATTCTCCTGGGCAGCCGCGTCACCCACGATTATATTCCCCGAAAGAGCCTATTCCAATGTAAAAGGGTGCAATGCAAACAAATGCCGAAGAGTAAAAAGGTATATCCCGTTGCGCGTCCACCCTGCACGGCACTTCAGTGTGCAAGAGCACGTCAAATTTCCAGGTTATCCAAAAGGTGAAGGTGAAACTGGGAAATCAGCATCCAGTCTTATTCCTCTTCGTCTCAAGATATCCACGGAGCATGTTTAGTATTCCACAGTGAGCACACCGATGTGTTTAGTGTCAATGGTAATGTCTTGTTTTGGTTCTAAACTTTGTGCGTCAGCATCGCGCTGTTGGGTATCCTCGCGCTTCTCGCGTAATTCGTGAATGAAGACTTGTTTCTTGCGTCCCGCAGTATTTATACTGGCTTTGTGTCCGCGCTGCTCATTATATAAACTGTCTATCACTAAACACCGCCCACTTTATATACTCAGTCAGCCCCCCTCTCTCGACAACAATGATATCCACATTTAATACCCACCACTACGCGAATGATGACCAATTGAGCGCGAGTGATTATTAACAAGCCCAGCATCTGTTGGCATATTTAAAGCAGACACGGTTAAACGCTGATCGTTTCACACCGTGCAATTTGCTCCCATCCAAAACCGGAGGAAACTTCGCACAACGTACACACAGCCTGTTACTTCTCGTTTGTCCCCGTTCCAGTCAATTGCGCGGGTAATTATATTACATCATTGAACGCGTGCGCGGTCAGTGTAGGGTCATACACCTTACCTGATGTTCCGGCGTAGAGCCTCTTCATGTTTCTACCTAAGCGCTATAGTAGGTAATATTTGAATTTGAAGATCCATTTAAAATACATCTTTAAGCATTTCTTTTCATTTTCACAGTTTTAAACAAAGTATTTTATTTTTGTATTTTTATCAAAAGCTCACTCCAAGTGATGCCTAATTAAAAATATAATAATGAATAATATTTCCTCATTTAATTTGATACATGTGCTGCACGCGTTGTCCTTTCAGCCTAAATGCAGCGTGCCATTATTGTTGATTCGCGTGCCCCTCGTTAGAAGCGCGTTTCGAGGGCTTTCATGTTGCTTTCATACGGGCCTCTGGCTGCGATGGGGTGAGATAACAATTCAGCTGTATGATAATGAGGGTTTTAGCCATAACCGCCATAAAACTCTTCGTCTTCTTTTTCTGCGCTTAACAAGGAAGATAATGCAAATTACTCCAGTTTTAATTGGACCCTTTACCCTAAGTGTCACGATGGTTTATGAATCAGTCATTTTGGATGAGGATAATTGTGTCATTTAGGTGTAAGCCTGTGTTATTTAATTATCTTTATTTCGAGAATAAAGTTATTAATTTAGCTCAAAATCAATCATGCACTGTATGAGCTCAATAAAAGATTAGTAGCCTAAATATATTAAAACAGTCATCATATGCAATCTTTGCATATGCTGAACCTGATGGGATAATAAATTGATTACTTAAAATTATTTGGAAAATCGGTTTGCAGGCATGCTCTTTGATAAAGCACTGCATCGGATTGCATAAGCCTATATTTCTGAAAGGAAAGAGCAATGCAAATTAAAGAGAACTTTAAATTGAAAGCATTTCCAGTTTGATTTAGATATTTTGCCAATGTCCACAGGCGTTTTGATTTTTGATTGGTTGTGCTATTGGACTGTCATGTCGCTTGAGGATTTTCTATTTACCATCTGGTGCTAGATTGAGCGCGCGCACTCATCGACTGACTGAACCTGTTCATTTTGGAATCTGGCATCGTTAGTGTGAATAGAGAGGGATTCGGTGCATCCAAGCAGTGCATTAATTGCATTACAATAATGCGAAATTTTCAATAATTACAGCAAGCCCTGTTTTCATTTGCCAGTGCGCTCTGAACGAGCCAACATGAGTATTTGAAGGAAACGCCTGATACATGCACAGGTGGCGAAAGTGCATGAAAGAGGGTTTAATTGCTTTGTGGTTAGCGGTGACATTTAAGCTCTTTCGACAAGGCATTATAGTTTCTCTGGCTATCTTGCCAAATTTAGTAGTAAGCCGAACTGACAGCTTGAATATCCCATTATCAATCACGTATTAGGAATAAAGCTTATAAAATAAGATTTAGTTCAAAACATTACAAGCTCAATATTTCAATATATATTTGAATCATACACAGGCCATACAGCCAGATGTATTTCATTGATCCCATTTAGGTCTGAAGCTGAGGGAGCATATAAATCATAAATCATATAAATCAGCTCAGCTGCAATACTGTACTCTTCCATCCTCTGTTGTTTATAATATTAGTTTTTTGTGATATATTTGTAAATTGTAGATACCTCACAAGTGTAAACTTTGATCTAAACCCTTATGTTGATAAACTGTTATACACAAATGTGATTCTGTTTATATTAGCTGGTTTTTAGTTTTTTGTCAATAGGGCAGTTGATAGCTATAGTAAGAAGGGCAGCCATAATAATAAATATGCCTCACTTCCCATGTTTTATCGGTTAGTGTTTTTATGAAACATTTATCAAGGGTCTTTTTAAATGGAAATTCTAGTGGATGTTGACACAGACCCTGATATGTGAAACAGTGTTTGTTGATTCGCTATTATCGGTTTCAGATCTCTTTTTCTCCATTCTGGTCTGCTTTTGAACATTTGCTGAGACACATATTTAGCTTTTTTCCCCTGATGATGTATTGAATAGGTTTTGTGAGTCATATTTACACACCTGCCGTGCTGATGGTGGCTAGAACAAATTAAACAACAAAATGAAAGAAAATGCATGTAGAGAGAGAGCGAGGGAGAGAGAAAGTGATGGAGAGACATACCCTTTGCATCGATACTTGTTTTGTTTATGAACTGAATTAATTGTTAAAAGCACCATTTATAACAAATTAACCATAGCAGAGACATGTTTGTTTTGGCTTATTGTGAGCAATCACTGAGTTTCAGTGGACAAAGCAGTGCATTAGTCCACAACGCCACATGGCATATCGTATCATTTATTTTGCAACTAGTTAAATAGCAGTACCACTCTCAGCACGCTTCAAATCAGCCTGTTTTCCTCAAATCATTAAACCAGGTTTATAATCTGATGGTATCATATTATTTGCACCCAGGAGGTTGTGTAGAAAGCAGGTTTCTGGTTTGATAGCTGTGGAAAATATTGCCCGTCTTATCTCCTCTGGTGCCATATGTCTCAAATTAAACAGACATAATAAATGTCATGGTGCAAGCAACAACTGAGCATTTATAGATGTGTTTCATGCATTCACACTGCTGATGATAGTGCATTGTGCTAAATGTGGAAAATTACCATTCCTTGTCTCTTTTCACGGTAGAAGGGAGATAAAAGACAAAACAATCTCTGAATGACAAGTTGTTTTAATGGCCGCTGTGAAACGATTGTCTTTGAATAGATTTTTCAAGGAGAAATATCTTTAAAAATTTTCAATAATCTATAAAGAACAGATAAGAAAAAAAAAAATAATTTAAAAAAGATATATAGAACTAAGAAAATAAATAAATGCTGCTGTTAGTAAAAATAATGAAACTTCGTACCGTAATTACATTATAGATGACCGTTTGATAACACCACAAAACTGAACTTTTCAACTTGTTCATTCAATTATACGATCCAGAAACTGTAACTCTGGATTTGAACGAACGTAAGTCCCAAGAGGACTTTCTGCAGTCCTCAAACAGGAGCATTTTTCCTCCTGTGTCTACACCACTTCCCTCCACTCCACAGTTGTCTGGTCTATACAATATATGTCTTCTTGTTTTGACTGTGAAGAGATCTGATGATCTGTGAGATCAGTCTGATGATCTACCTGTTCTCATTCATTTCCAAAAAGTGAACTAAATTTTGGAAGGATAATCATTTTAATTTGATGTAGATGTATGAATTCTTATGGGTTTATATATATTATCCTTGCAGCTCTTTTGTGATATTGTCAGATCACCAAAATCAGGTCAGACAGAACAAGAAGAAAAATAGATTTTTTTTTCTATCAGCATACTACTTCAGATATGAGCACAAATTTCTCTCTATTTAAATAAACAAATAAATAAGGTTTCTTTATTATAAGGTTTATTATGGTTTATGTCAGCTACATCTGCTTTGTATCGCCACATGCAGAAGTGCTCAGCATTGTTACTGTAAATCCAGAACTTATAAAATAAACCTGCTTCTTTTGCCGGACTGACTTATCAACACTTTTTTTATTGCCAGCACTGGAAGTGGAGGCAGATGGCCCTGGTCCACTTGGATTACACCCCTATTAAAAACATGGCAGTTTCACACTCTGCGATGCTACATTTGATCTCTGAGCCACAATCTGTCTCGGCCAATCAATATCCAGTCCATTGGTAGTGCTGCGCGGAGAGGCTGTATATCAGCAATATAAGCCACCTGTTTCACTGATTATAGTTCAGAGCTCTATTTGTTTTAGCTAAGCACCAGCAAATGACTAAAGTAGGACGGCGCTCATTGTAAAATATTCCACTGAGGAAGGTTAATTAATCCGAGTTGCTCATGTTGTTAGATATATGGCTTCACACCAAATCCAACCTCTATCAAAATATTTTTTCAAGACTTTGGCCAGTGAATATGGACGCTTATATTTCTATGGATATAAATGTGAACATAATGAATATAGATAAGAATTGGACAGTAAATAAAAGTACAAAAGGCTTTGTTACCATTATAAACATCCTCACAGGCTGCATCCATCTTGATGCTGGCGAGCCATTAAGGTTTCTCATTAAAATCACTAGCATCCACCCATCACCCCACCGTGAGGAGCTTGTCTATCATTCTGAACCTGTTTTGGAACTTTTCTACCATTCTCTCCCACATTATGTTGACACAACAGTATTGTTCCAGCACTCTTCTCATCCCTCACAAGAATGCTGTTACTGGCAGTTGTTCTGTTGAAACCACGATCCATGAATGTATTTTAAGGTGTCACGATCCAACGTATCATGACCTTCTGGAAGAAGCCCTACTGAAAAGTACATAATAATCAGAAATATATTAGATTGTACATGAAAATGCAGAATAAGCAAATTTCTCAGATGCCATCGACATTTAGCAAAAAGTGGATGTTTGAATCAGTAAATAATGTATTTTAAAAACAACTCGATCATACAGTTTCTTTTCAAATTAAACTTCCACTGTCTTCATTTGTCTTCATAATTCAGGTGTATACTACTGCTTAAAAGTTTGAGGTTGGCAAGATTTTGAAAAATGTTTTTGAAAAAAGTCTCTTATGCCCAAGGCTGCATTTATTTGATAAAAAATGCAGTAAAAAGCAATTTTGTGAAATATTATTACAATTTAAAATATCTGTTTTATATTTTAATATATTTTAAAATAAAATTTATTTCTGTGATGGCAAAACTGAATCAGCAACCATTACTCCAGTTTTAAGTGTCACATGAACCTTCAGAAATCATTCTAATATGTTGATTTGGTGCTCAAGAAATTTTATTTATTGATTTAGGAAGCCATAATGCATTTCAGAATTCTTTGATGAACAGAATACTGAATAATCATTTTTTTTTTTAAATTCTTACTGACCCCAAACTTTTGAACAATAGTGTACATTTAAATGTCACCCCTCCTGATATTTGTAAACCTGCAATATTTATAAGGAAACAATGGGGTTGAATGAATTTGATATTTGTGTTCTCTCACCTCCAGAGCAGCAGCTGAACTTGATGCATCCAGCTAGTATGGTGCTAATGACAGAAAGAGACTAGTTCCACTTCCTGACTCGATTATGAGAGAAGACATGTGGTTGAGATACAGAACGTAGATTAGAGAGACCACCTGCAGCCATGTAAGGGGTTTAGAGCACGATGCGAGACTGAATTAAAGCATGCTCTAATCTTCCCAGAAAACATACTCTATTAATCAATGACATGCTACATCTTATCATCCACATCTTTGCCTGCGAAACAAAAGTGAAAACCGTGTTTGATCTGCTCTCTGTACTTCTTCAATACGGAAGCTGGATACAACTAGTGATGTGACTCATTTTACCTTCAAAACTTTGTCACTGGTGCTAGTGGTGATGAAGTAAAATGAATCCCAGTGGTTAGGTACATGGCACCTTGGGAGCATGGCCAAAAGCAACACATGGGGGCACAGTTTCTGCAAAGCCTTTGCCACAATGGGATTAACGTCTGTAGCCCAAGATAATCCCAGTTGTCTCCACACTAACCCACCCTGCAAAACTGGAAGATGAGATAGAGGGTACATGAACAGAGAGGGGTAAGGTGGAGTCAGAGGGCTACACTGGACTCATGAGTGATACTCCTACAGATTTTTGTCTACTTTCTTTGTTACCAGGTAGGAGTGGAAGGTTCTACTGTCCGAAGGTCTGAAAACAATTTGGGTAATCTGTTGCATGGGGTGCAAGACTACTAGCCATCTGTGGGCGTGACGTGGTCAGTAATCAGTCAACAAGCGAGGTCTACGCTGCAGTTAAGCTCCATACAAGTAAATGCACTACATACTTGGAAGTCCAAATGATCTTGAACTTAACATTTCTTCCAATCCTGTATGATGTTTACTTTATGCAGGTTATAGTAGGATATGCTTTTTTCAAAATGCTCAATCAGCACATCTGGTACAAGAGAGAACAAATGAAAACACTGTAAAATTGCTGCTTTTGTACGATACACTGAAAAGATTTACGTTGAAACAATTTTCACTGAGATATTGCTAGTATATTTTTCAAATAATTACAAATAACACATTGAGTTAAACGTGAATTTAAGTAAAAAGACTGAAATAGAATTTTCTCCTTTATGAAAATGAACCATGGTTTTACAGTAAAAGTGTAGTAACCATTTTTTTAATTTTTTTTTGCCATATTGACTACCATTTATATAACCACAGTTTTGCTACAAATACCATGGTTAAACTATGGTTAGTGTAGCAAAACCAAGGTTAATTTTTGGTTACCAAAAATGGTTTAACTATACCAAAAATTGTTTAACTGTAACCATGTTTTTTTTTTTTTTTTTTTTTTGGTTTTATTTGTAGTAAAACTATGGTTAATTTTCATAAGGGCTTGTAAAACATACTGAAGATAGATGGTAAAGTTTGTAAACGAACTTCTTTGAGAAAGCGCAAAAAAGCTGTATGTTGGACAAAATCTAGGTTGAAGTAGTTTCAAAAGCTTGAAGTTTAAAAATGAGATAAATAGAAACATTGTTAGCATGTTTCTAGCTCATTTTATCACGTTGCTGGCAGGTTTTGGGATGCTGTTAGCATGTTTTAGCACATAGCTAGCATGTTGCTAGCATGTTTTAGTAAATATTAAAATGTTACTTTGTTTCAAAGTAAACAAAAATTTCTCCGGTATTGCTTGTAAAATTAACAAAATAATTACAGAGAAACTGCAGGTAACACATTAAGTTAAAAGTGAAATTTTAAAGCAGAAAGAATAAAATAGTATTTTCTTGTAAAACATACTCCAGTAAATGTATAACGTGAAACAAGACAATTAGTGAAATAAAAGAATGAGCTTTAAAGGGATAAAAGCAAATTTACTTGTGCTGATCTAAACCTGTATGACTTTCTTTTTCTGTAGAAAAAACACAGAGGAAGATGTACATATAATGAAAATCAATAGGCTCCAAAACAACATTGGACCACACTGACTTACATTTTATGAAGGAAAAAACACTTTAGTGTTTATATCTCGGCTTCGTCTTGCATGTATACACATTAGTCAGAAAGATGGCCCAACTCCATAACTAAAATATGCTTTTATACTCCCAGAGGGTTCTCTCCAGAGATCTTGTTAGCCACTTTCCTAATTAACCACCAGGGTCCACATCTGTAACGCTTCAGGTCATGGGGTCATCCATTATTCAAGGACTGTGTTAATGGACAAAGCAATCTTCTTCAATTTTTTTTGCATCTTTTAAACTAGCTTCATGCAGCCCAGCAGACACAGAGCAGGTTATTTGAGTAGTGTTTGACATTTATGAATATTTATGAAAGTATATAATGGAATATATGTCAGTCAGCACATTATATAATTCTGCTCATCATTTGGTACCACATGTTACCATTTTTCATATAAATCAAATTTTAACCCAGAGTAGATTTATCACAATTATGGCCGTTCGAATGACGTTGTCTCTCCGAGAATGCTCAGAACCAGACTATTGAGGAGAAAATTGAATCACTTAGGAAGCTGGGGTCAGAGGAAGTGACCTAAAAGTGCTGACACAAAATTACTCATAGCAAGGGTTATGTCACAGGCTGTCACAGTTGTAAAGTGTTGGGTAAAGTGTGTAGTTCATCTGACAAAACGCTGATGCAAGTGCTCCGGCTTCACGGAAGACAGTAGATGTCCATTGATTACTACATTATGACTTCATCAATACCAAGAAAAAGTCAAACAACTCCCAAAGGAATGATGCAATTCATTTGAGAAGTGTATGAGTTTAATCATGTCAAACAAGAAACTTAAAAGGACAAAATGACAGCTGATACCAACACTTGCGAAAACTCCAGATGACGACAACTTTGGATCGTCATACAGAATTGTCTAATATTGTCCATATATAGGAATCATTATGCTCCCCATTTATAATCTTTGTCTAATGCTGTGCATTCATTGTGTCTGAATGCATGATGTTTACTAACTACATAACTTACAACTGTATATTATTTCCATATGGACATTACTTTGACACATTCAGCATGCATTTTCAGTGAAGCTGTTTTGAAACAATATGTATTGTGCAAAATGGTATACAAACAATTTTTTTAAATACTTTTTCTTATGCATACATTGATGATTCCACGAACAACCTTTAACTGGACTTGCCACTGGACAAAAGGCTCTTCACTATAGAAAAAGGTTCTTGAGAATATTAAAACATTCTTCTCACAAAACTAAGAAATTCAGAACTGTTCACAGAAACCTTTATTTTGGAACTTTTATTTTTAAGAGTGTTCTGTGAAACTCAGTGGGTCCAGTGTTGTTGTTGTTGTTTTTGGGCCCCATTGACTTCATTGTGTGACCGCAAACATTCTTCAAAATATCTTTGTGTTCTTATGGGTTTGGAATGACATGAGTGTGAGTAAATGATGACAGATTTTTCAGTGAAAGTAGGATTAATGTGGTGGTTTTAACAGGAAACCATTCTTGTCTTTCAACTGTTGTGATGTTTCAGTCTGTGACCGTCATGAAACAGGAGGCTGATGAGGCTCCTAGTGAGCAGTTACCACTGAGCTTCCTGGCTAGTGAAGAAGGGGCAACAGAAAATGATGATGGCCGGAGCAACAAAGGAATAATATTTCTGTTTATCTGCTTTGGGATGGGTCAGGGGTATTTTTGGAAGGCTGTTGTTTTTTCCTCTGCAAATTCCAGGTTCCGCTTTTTTTCCGTCTCCCCCCTTCACCCCTTGTTCCCAGACTGTGAATGCACGGACGCTTCCTCTCCCTTCTTCCTATTCTCAGCCTCTGATTGCTAGGAAGCGTATGTGTGTGTATGTGTGCGCGTGTGCATGTGTGTGAAGCAGAGACACACACGCAGATATTTAATAGTGAGGGGGAGCGTGTGTGTGGTGTGTAGGGTGTGGGGGGATATGGCCATTAAAGAAATGAGGGGAGAGTGTCAGCGCTTCCACGAGTGCCGCTTTCTCAGAAACAGCTGCTGGTAGTTATTGTGTTAAACCTGTGCAGACAGCTCAGAAAAGCACATGCAGATGGATTTAAACTCCTACAGTTTTAATCAGACTGTGTCATGCTAAAATTACTCTGTGTTGCAGACTAAATAAGCAGACTAAAAATGGTTTGTCTGTTGGAGGACATGGTGGTGCTTCCAGGTGATATGACTTTAGTTTTCCTGATTGCATGCGTTTATCAATATTGAATATCCTGAGGATGTCTCTGCTAATTGGTGACCATCTGAAAATCCATGAATCAAGCTTATGTATAAAAACAGTAGTAAATGGCAGCATGCCCTGCTTCTCTCATAAGTCTTTTATAAACAGTGCAGTAGCTTCCAAAAAGAAGTTTGTCCAGCGATTATGATTTCAAATATACAGTGGGATCCAAAAAGTCTGACCACAATGAAAATCTGGGATTCGAAATGCAATTTAAACCTGGAATAAACAATGTGTGAAGTAATGATCTAAATGTGAAATAAATATTTATGGTTCTGCACAATGTCTTAGTTATTAATTAAATAAGTCTATTTCTGACATTAATCATGTCATACTGGAAAACTTGATCATCCGGTTTTACACAGCCTGTTGTTATTAACGCAAAATGGGGACAAACAAAATATTAAGACATTGAGAATTTTTCAGTTAACATTTCACTCAAATTGTTATGCTAATAATATCATTTGTAATGTAATTAAAATGACATCAAATTAGTTAGTATTCTTCTCAGACTTTTGGACCTCAAATTTCTCTTTTTACTCCCTTTTATGCTCACCAAGACTGCATTTATGCAATCAAAAATACAACAGAAATGGTAATATTGTGAAATATTATTACAATTCAAAGTAAATTCTTTAATATACTTTAAAATGCAATTATTTCTGTAATGGGAAAGCTGAATTTTCAGCTGACTTCGGTCTTCAGTGTCACATGATCCTTCAGAAATCATTCTAATATGGGGATTTGCTGCTTAAGTGACATTTCTTAGTACTGAAAGTTCAAAAGGACAGCATTTTATTTGAGATAGAAATCTTTTGCAATTTTTGTAAACTCTTCACAGTTTAAAAAAAAAATCAGTTTAATGCATCATTACTTAATAAAAGCATTGTTTTTTTGTTTTTTTCAAAAAAAAAAAACTTGAACATGGAAAACCAGACAATATAATGATTTAAATGCAAAAGAAGGGTAGTAAACAAAACTGTAACCCTTACTTCTAGTGTGCCAGTGACACACACCAGCCTAGAGGATGCAGACTCCAGAGGGTTACTGAAAACTCTGCTTGTGACCTTGGGACGGGTCATGACCTCTGCGTGTGTAATGTCCCACAGTGACGTATATCAGTATAGACACTCCATGTGAACAGTGATATTCTCTGGTGTGTTTCACTTTATGGCTAACATTTCTTTTAAAGAACAATGAACATTTGAACATGACTTTTATTTTATCTTTATCTTCATGGATAAGGATCTGAGCTGACAACTCATTCCAGGGAAGCATGAAGAGCTTGCCACATCATCTTCCCCTAAGGCAAGGCATGTAATCCAAGGCTGCTCAAAAATGATTGACTGTTCTTGCACTTTTGAGTAGTTTAAATTGCTTCCCTGAGTGACATGTAACCTAGCTAACTAACTCATAAGTATAACTTACAGTGGTAGTAGGATGTAGCCTGAGGAAAATAGCACATAAAATACGGTATTTTGCTTCAAAATGTTGCTTCTGTTTTTCACTAAAAGAGCAACTAATCCATAGCTCTTTGTGCCCAAATCTTTTCTGCTTTTGCAGAATTGACTTTTTGTTTGCCAAGTATCTAGAAGTATTGCAAAACAAGGCAGCAGTGTCTTGAATCAAGTTCACATGGGGTCTAACGCCAAAATTAACAGTAAGACCGAAGCTGTTATATTCTTTTAGGAACCATTTCCTGCTCCTGAAAATGTTCAACAAACCCGATTCCCTCGATGCAAACGTGTTTGACAGAGATCCAAACGGAGAGCTCAAAACTTCACACTTTCAAGAAGTCCTTTTGGGATGCCACAACTCTCGGCAATTACTCTTCCAAGGTCAGTGTTATTTCAGTTCAGGGTCATTGGGTAACACAAACAGTTGTAGAAGAGGAGAGACATGTATATGACTTAACTGAGATCATTACACCATATGCCAGCGCTGTGGTTGTTTAGAGACAGCATCATCACCTAAAGCTTGCTGTTGATATAAAAACAAAGCAGTGCTGCTTCACCAACAGTCCAAGCCGCAAGCCAACCCTCTATGTTTACAGAGAAACAACAACCTCCGTCAGCCTTCTCCATCCAGCTTTCCCTCAGGTTCAGCTGGAATACTACATGAAAATTAATTCAGCCAAACCACACTTCAAAATTCACGCATATTAAGTGAGCATATCATATTTTTCTAGCTGTAAGAGATCATTAATCTTACTTTATATACATTATTTTTGGATTCCCTTAGAGGTTTTTATGTCATGACCCACATCTGAATGAAAAAGAAAGCAGGCCCCAAGGACATTTTTGAACAATCCATGTTTTTTTTCCAGCGATTCCAGCGGGTCCAAATCTCCTGGGGAAATGTTAACACATAAAACAAGCAGATAAACACAAACCCAGACTATCATTTACTATAAATCTCCCGAGTGCTGTGCATCTGCACTTGACTGCAGAAACGGCACACGCCATTCTTATCTGAAAGGCCACCGAGATACAGTCTGTTACATTGTCAGAGCAGGGAAAATGTTTCATTTCCAGACATGGTTCTGTTTCTGCTGCGATAACCAATCTTCACTTTAGTCAGCTGTTTGTCTGGAAGCACAACCAGAGATAGGGGCACCTTGATTAATGTTTAGGATGTAAATATTTATATGGGTTGCATTTCATGGAGAAGTACAAACAACCAGCACATGGGTCTTTTGAGTCTGAAGTTGATCGGGTGTCGAAGCGGAAGAGTTTTTTATTTACCGGTACATAAATTCACATCATCTCTTGGACAGTAAATCAACAATGTAGCAGATGTTTTGTTAGTGTAATCATCTATGCCTTTCAAATTGATTTAAAAACTCATAAAAAGGGGGGGGAGGGGGATCTTATCTTTGGTCTCACTCTAGTTAAGAAAAATCATGACTCTAAAGTTGTCCTGAATTTTTCAAGCTAGCTGTCATCTTATACTCTACTAAATTCCTCACATATGTTTTGGGTTTGGTTTAGGTTTTTGGGCATGTAATCAGTAGTATGAGGTAATCTTATGAACATGCAATTTAAAATACCATAATTAAATTGTGGTTTTCTATAAGCTAATAAGCTTTTTCATTTTTCCCTATGGAACTATGTCATAAAAACCATTTTATTGACTAATTGATTGATTGTGCATCATTCAAAATCAACACTTTATTTACTCCACCTTGTTTCTATAGACCGGTGGAGTATTTTTGGCCACAATCTTCTCAGAGTTCCCATCAATGCTATGTTATGTTATGCATAAGGTGTAATGGCATTAAAGGAACAACAAAGATCCTGTTCTAGCCGGAACTTCCCAGTTTGGAGACAAAAGCAGTTAATGATGACTTCACACAGTTAAAAAAAACCCTTATGAGTCACATTAGGACTATTGTAAAGAGATTTTTAAGGTACCAGCTCAAAGTCTAGTATTAATATAATTCATATGCATCAGAGGGAGTTGGGAGGAAATACTGGAGGAAGTAAAGAGGGAAATGGTGGCCCAGGACTGGGGGGTTGAATGTACCAACAGGAAATCACAATTGTGTATGTTCCTCGAGTCACACACTGCTACTATATGCATATAGGTACAGTATTATACTGACAGATCTGATCTAGTTGATTATCTGCATTTCTGAATCATTTCTGAGTGGTTTTTATATCCACATCAGACAAGCACCTGTCTTTGTGTCGGCAGCTATAGGGTCTGTCTACCTAAAATGCTTTCAGGATACATATGCTATAAT
>JAFVLL020033860.1:0-15892 GCA_021397915.2 Tor tambroides | reverse complement strand
AAACAAAAAAAAAACTTTTGAAATGTTTTACTTTACATGCAATGAATCTAAAATCTATGAAAGTTTCACTTTTTGAAATAACTTACAAGAAAAAATGAACTTTTTCACGATATTCTAATTTATAGAGATGCACCTGTATATATCAATTTTCTTATGAAATATTAGATATTTTTATGAAAATATGGCCCGTTATTACTCCCATTATGACAATTATTTTTTCAAGATGCTCTCCCAACAGCAACACATTAATATGCAAATTAGATACAGTGCACACTGTGTTTAATGAGAAAACCAGTTTATGGAAATGTTTACACACATATTGCATAAAACAAAATGGTATATCAAATAATTTTGTTATATATTTTATAACATAGTTGAGAATCATCCTTAAACAAAGTTTAGTATAAAAAAATCCTGAAACCTAAAAATTGATTGGTGATTTAAAAAAAATCCCATTGTTTTTGATGTCTATTCATGCCATTTTATTTTTAGAAAAACTGAGTCCTAGTGTCCTCTACAGAGGACACAGAATAAAATATGAATAAAATATAATTTTTCAAAAATGTAATTTTTCCATTTTTTTTCTTATGCTCTAAACAATGTAATGACATGAAAAAATACTAAATTCACAAATCTTTTTTTTGGGTTGGGGGAGTGTGTAATTATAAGTGTATTCAATATTATTAGTTCAGGCTGTTATTGAGCAGTAATAATAATAATAAATTATTTTAAAGTGTAAATACACTAATAGCATTTAGTAACTCAGATATATTTGTTGTGCTTTCTATAGATTTTTACATTAGTCTTCCTATTTTAATACAGTCAACACACTTTAGATGATGGAGGGAGACTCAGTATTTAAAAATGAATTATTTAATTGCAATAATTTACTCAATTACAAATGTATTCCAATAATATCTCTATTATTTTTTTATATTATTTATTGAAATATCAGGCAGTGATAACAACAACAATAATAGTAATAATAATAATAATAATGAATGCTGTTTGTTTACAATGCAACACATTGAAGAAGAGACACAGTCCTTGTTTGAATAAATATAACTTTATTTTCAAGAAAAACAACTATTGTACATTTTCACAAGTTATGTATTTGAATTTATTTATTCTATAACAATACATTGGATTTGTAAACTTCCACAACAACTTATATCTAATATAATATTTAATATATAATCTTATTAATCTACGATTATCATATTGCTCTACAGAGAATTACCTGAAGCAGCAGTATTCATTATATAAACAAGACAAAATTATTTTTTTCCTTCTACATGCAGCGTAAGAGAATTTAGATCAACCAATTCTTCCCATTCTTATATTGTTCTTTATTAAATAGATTAGTGATAGATTTGATCAGGCTTCATTTAGGATCAAGACAGCGTGACATTTGCAAAATATAGTTTTGTTTAAAAGAAATCTCTAAATCTCACTGATCTAAATCTGGCTTTCTAAATCTGTCATGCTTTCTTTATTATACTGAAACATGAAACAGTAGCAGTAGTTCATGTGTTAAAGAGATTTGTTGAATAAAACCAGCTGAAGCTCACATTCACAGTTGGTAATGCAACAGACACACAGACTAATAAAAAGACCAGATTAAAATGCTAAGGGCACAACAGCCAAGAAATTACAGCAAACTGACCAGAACAAAATTGCATAATGCCTCAAATGGCACAAATTTAATGAATCAAAGGAAAAAAATCTTGTGCAAATAAAGTTAAATGAAGTGAGGAAAAACAACCTGTAGATGCTCATCTACCGTTAGATCTACATATAGTCTAGCCAAAAATTTAAAAGTTGCTGAAAATGTGCTTACCTTCAGGCTATCCAAGATGTAGATGAGTTTGTTTCTTCATCAGATTTGGAGAAATGTAGCATTGCATCACTTGCTCAGCAATGGAGTGAATGGGTGCCGTCAGAGTGAGAGTTCAAACAGCTGATAAAAACATCACAATAATCCACACCACTCCAGTCCATCAGTTATCATCTGGAGAAGACAAAAGCTGAAACAAATCCAGCGTTAAGACGTTTTAACTTCATTAAAGTTAAAACTCCTGCTGTCTCTCAAATCAAAATCACCCACATATGTGACCCTGGACCACAAAACCAGTCATAAGGGTAAATTTTTTGAAATTGAGATTTACACATCACCTGAAAGCTGAATAAATAAGCTTTCCATTGATGGATGTATGTATTTTGTATGTATAGGTCAATATTTGGCTGAGATACAGCTATTTGAAAATCTTGAATCTGAGGGTGCAAAAAAAGTTGTCCAAATGAAGTTCTTAGCAATGCATATTACTAATCAAATATTAGGTTTTGATATATTTACGGTAGGAAATTTACAAAATATCTTCATGGAACATGATCTTTACTTAATATCCTAATGATTTTTGGCATAAAAGAAAAAGCGATAATTTTGACCCATACAATGTATTTTTGGCTATTGCTACAAATATACCCCAGCGACTTTTTTTTATTGGTTTTGTGGTCCAGGGTCTCATGTTTGTTTAGAGCTGTTTTGGCTTGTAAATGGTGCTTGATCTGTGCAGATTTCTCTCCTGATTCAGACCAGAACACTTTGTCACTGGAGGAAGCGTTATTATGGATTATGGATGTATATTTTAGCCGGAAGTAACGGTTTGAAGTTTGAATTGTTTCTTTAAAAATACACAGCTTTTGTCTTCTCCAGATGTTAACTGATGGACTGGAGTGGTGTGGATTATTGTGATGTTTTAATCAGCTGTTTGGACTCTCATTCTGACGGCACCCATTCACTGCAGAGCATCCATTGCTGAGACACTGATGCAATGCTACATTTCTCCAAATCTGATGAAGAAGCAACCTCATCCTAATCTTGGATGGCCTGTGGATGAGCAGATTTTTAGCCCATTTTCATATTTGGCTGAACTATTCCTTTAAATGACAGGCCCGTGTAAAGACACATACAACAACAAATGAGTGCAGAAACATCAGATCCTCGTTTGCTTTTAAACTGTTACGCCATCTACTCAGCACAATGTGCTGTCTTTGAATCATCTGTGCAGCATCATTAACCTGCGAGCATCTACAGCTCCTCACTTTCTAGCCTTCGCTCTGGTTGGGAGGCGGAGAATATGACGGGGCCGTTGTCGCTCATGGAAAAGGCTGACTTTATATCCAGACCCTGGCCGGTGAGAGCAGCGTAGCGACTCCCGGCAAACTGTGTTTTCTTCATCGGTGGATGAACGTGCTGATACCACTGAGCTGCAGAAAACAACACATATGAACATATTCGGCATATGTGCTGTGAGTACATATTTGTAGTCAGATAGCTGACACAATTACATCGTTCATCATCTTTTGGGTTAAATGTGATATAATTGTATAAGAGAAAATGTATATTTTTGGTGCTCTAACTGGTCATCATTTTTTAATCTTTATAAATCAACTTTTTGCAGTTCACTTCACTTGTCCTGAAGGGTGGAAAATGAATTTATCAAAATATAAAAATGTAATATATAGTTTAATTTATATTAATAAGAGGTTTTTAAGAAAATAAGTTTAAAATAGTTAAAATGGAGTATATATAGTAGTTTAATTAAATTTTTTATTATCAGAATAATTTCTCAAAATAATTTGAAAAAAGATTAGTGCTGTCAAACGATTAATCGCATCCAAAATAAAATAAAATAAAATAGTTGTCTACATAATACATGTGTGTGTACTGTGTATATTTATTATGTATTTATTCATACTGTATATATTTAGAAAATATTTATACGTATTTACATATTTATATTTATATAATTTATATTATATATAAATATATTTAATAAACAAATATAATTTAAAAAAATATATATATATACATGCATGTGTGTGTATTTATATATTCATAATAAATATACACAGTGCACACACATATATTATGTAAACAAAAACTTTTATTTTGGATGCGATTAATCACGATTAATCGTTTGACAGCACTAGAAAAAATGTTTAAAATAATTTTAAAAGGAGCATAATATAGTATTTTAATTTAATTTTTAATTATTAGAATAATTTCTTAAAATAATCAGAAAAATTACATTTTAAATAATTTTGCATGGGGTATAATATAGTATTTACATTTTTAATTATTAAAATCATTTCTTAAAATAATTATAAGTGGAGTTTTAATGTAGTAGTTTAATACAGATTTTCATTTATTTCTGACCAGCTAACAAAAGTACTGTAGTCTATGTTTGAAGTCATTGTAGGAGAATAACTAAAATTGCAGCTAAAATGCTTAACTATTTTTTAACTTCACTAATATATAGTGCTGACATATTAAGAAATGTAATTGACTCACCATATATGTCTAGTCTTGCTGTGCATGATATGATTCCTGCTTCATTTTTTGCAGACACCGTGTACCAGCCAGCATCTTCCTTTCTGGTCGGTTGAATCAGTAGACAAACATAACCTGTCGTGTCCTGATGCATGCTGGGATAACAAAGACACAGAATGTGAATTTCAAAAATATTAATGTTCTTTTAATTCATTTACTGTATGCTACACTGCATTTGTGTTCTCATACTGTAAGTAAAAAGCAGCACAGTGTTGATCATATCTGGGAAACCCTGCTAAAGCAGTTGCTGGGTTCACTCCTGGTCCAGCAGATGTGAGCAGACTCACCTGACTCTGTCCCTCGAGTGAGGGATTGTGTCATTGTCTTTCTTCCAGTAGATGACCGGCTGTGGCATTCCCACAACTCTGCACTCCAGACGCACCGGGGCGCCCTCGGCGATGCCTGTATTCTGCAGCTTTTCCACAAAATGCGGCGCCTGCTTCAGCTCTTTTTCTGCGTGTGTTTAAAAGAGGGTCAAATGTTTGTGTGTTAAGTCAAATATTGCTTCCTTTCTCAGAACTGCAAGATGTAAAGTCCAATTCTGAGAGAAAAACAAAAAGGCTGACTATTTTCTTACAATTGCAAGTTTACACTAGCGGTCAAAAGTTTTGGAACAGTAAGATTTTTTAATGTTTTAAAAGAAGACTCTTCTGCTCACCAAGCCTGCATTTATTTAATCCGAAGTACAGAAAAAACTGTAAAAATTTGAAATATTTTTACTATTTAAAATAACTGTTTTCTATTTGAATATATTTTAAAATGTAATTTATTTCTGTGATTTCAAAGCTGAATTAGTCAGTATCTTTTTTTTTTTGGTAAAGAAATTATAGAAATGAATACTTTTATTTAGCAAGGATGCTTTAAATTGATCAAAAGTGATGATACAGACATTTATAATTTCTATTTCAGATAAATGCTGTTCTTCTGAACTTTCTATTCATCAAAAAATCCTGAAAAAAATTCTACTCCGCTGTTTTCAGCATAATATTAATAAAAAATGTTTTTTGAGCAGCAAATCAGAATATTAGAATGATTTCTGAAGGATCATGTGACTGGAGTAATGATGCTAAAAATTCAGCTTTGAAATCACAGGAATAAATTACATTTTACAATATATTCAAATAGAAAACAGCTATTTTAAATAGTAAAAATATTTCAACATTTTACTGTTTTTTCTGTACTTCAGATCAAATAAATGCAGGCTTGGTGAGCAGAAGAGACTTCTTTAAAAAACATTAAAAATCTCACTGTTCTAAAACTTTTGACCGGCAGTGTATATCTCACAATACTGACTTTATAACTCTAATTGTGATTTAATAAATCAACAAGTCGAAATGATGACATAAAAAGTACAAAATCTGAGATATGCAAAGTCATAATTATTAGATGAAACGTTATAACTATGAGATAAATTATAATTATGACACAAAAAGTCAAAATCGACACGACGTTAATATTTTTGACTTTGTCAATATTGACTAGTCATAATTTACTTTTTATGTCAATTATAATTTATCTCATAGTTATAACGTTTTATCTAATAATTATGACTTTTCATGTCATAATTTTGGAATATCTCATATTTATAACATTCTTATAAATTCTTGTCATAATTTCTACTTATGTCATAATTAACTTCTCAATATTATAACATTTTGACTTATGACTTTGTTCTCATTTTTGACTTGTTATAAGTCAAAATGTTATAATATTGAGTTATGACAAGTAGAAATTATGACAAGAATTAAAAATGTTATAAATATGAGATATAATTTTGACATGACATGAAAAGTCATAATTATTAGATAAAAAGTTAGAATTATGAGACGTCATAATTTTGACATAGAAAGTCAATTATGGCATAAAATAAAAATAATAAATAGTCATAATTGTGAGAAAAATCAAAACTAGCATACATCGAAATTATGACATACTAAATAATAATTATGCCATAAAAGGGTGAAATTTATGTACAAGGCTGAATTTATGATAGTCTAAAATGAGTTAGTATGGAATTATAAAATTACTGAGATACTCAAAATTAACATAAAAAGTCAATATTATGAGATAAGTCATCATAAGATAAATTATGATATGCTAAGTCATAAAGAAGTCATTTTTAATGTCAGTCATAATTATGACTTTATCATCTCATAATGACTTAGTATGCCATAATTTAGATCTTTTTTGTCATAATTATGAATTTCTATCTCATAATTTTGACTTGTGTCATTCTAAGTCATAATTATGATTTACCAAAGCGCTTTTTTTTTTCTTTTGTGGCAGAAATGGGCTTTCTAGTATTTTAATGTTAAAAAGACATTCAGAAACGATCTGGCTCTCACCCACTACTCTGAGCTCGAGGCAGAATGAGCTCTGTCCCGCTTTATTTGAGGCGATGCAGGTGTACGTCCCGTCATCGGCTTGAGTCAGAGGGTCAATAACCAGAGAATGGATCCCGTTTTCTCTCACGAGCATTCGGTGAGTGAGGTCTGGATATATGGGCCTCCCGTTGAGAAGCCACATGATTTCAGGATGAGGTAACCCACTCACCTACACAGCAGAGGAGGGTTCAGAGCATGAAGACTGATTTAAAAACATGGCAAAACATGCTATATGTTCTTTGTCATTGCATTGGATAACAGACAGCTGCCCCAAAAAGTACTTGGACACTTCAGTGACTTTTCATGCATTTTGAAATTAGACATAAAGAGTTTAATGATACAAGAGAATACAAAGCCACCAGTAAGTACTTAAGTGACTTTCATGACCAGGTTTCTTAAAGTACATTTAAAAAGTGCACTTTGTAAATATGTCAAATTAGAATTTTTATTTTTAAAGGATATTGTAAATCCGGGTTATTATAGTAAATTAAACTGAAACTAATATTAAAACCATCAAAAAAAAAAAAAAAATTTGTTGCTTGAAATGAAATGAATGTAAACTGAAATAAAATATAAAAATGTTATTTTATTTAATCTAGTTGCTAAGGCAACATCTCTCATTTTAATTTAGTTTAACTTAACTTGATGTACTAAAATAACTAAAACAAAAATAAAAATTAATAAAAACTAAATAGACATATACAGGGGAAAAAACTAAGAAAAATGAAAAGGAAAAAAACAACAAAATCACTCAATTTTTTTTATTAAAATGAAAATGGAAAAAGGAAAACTAAAAACGTTTTTAAAATATTAATTAAAAACTATAATAAAATATATAAAATAAAATTGAGGCACCAATGATACTAAAATAACACTGTTGTAAATCAATCATTGTTTTCACATGACATGCAAGTTTTAATAGAAATGACATTAAAATATATATTTAATTTATTGTAAATCTTTGTCAGTACATTCAGCAGTACACTGAAGTAATTCTGGAAAAGATGTACTTAAAGATTTACTTAAGTCCTGCTCTCTACCTTCTTAAGTTAAAATAATTGCATTAAACATAAATTTAAACTATAATACATTTTCATTTAATTACAATTAACATGCAATAGAGTCCAAAACATTGCATTCAGTTTGCACTTAAGCATATTAATTTAAAGTATTTTCTTTCAGTAAGAACCCGTTTTAAAAGTATGGTAAAGTGTACTTCTTTTGTATATTTAGGGCCAGATTTACTAAACAGAGTAAAAAAATTCTGCGGGTGATTTACTGACAACGCACAGCGCAAATTACTGCCTGCTTTAAGACATGCTTTTTTGGGCGTTAAATAATAGCGCAAATACCAGTAATTTGACAAGCGCAAACATTAGTAAATCGCGTTGTGATTCATTTTAATTAGTGCTGTCAAACGATTAATCACAATTAATCGCATCCAAAATAAAAGTTTTTGTTTATGTAATATACAGTATGTGTGTGTGTTGTGTATATTTATTATGTATATATAAATACACACACATACAGTATATATTTTGAAAATATTTACATGTATATATATTTATATTTATATAATTTATATTGTATATAAATATATTTAATACACAAATATAATTTTTTTCTTAAATATATACTGTATGTGTGTGTATTTATATATACATAATAAATATACACAGCACACACACATATATTACATAAACAAAACTTTTATTTTGGATGCGATTAATCGCGATTAATCGTTTGACAGCACTAATATATATACATGTAAATATTTTCAAAATATATGCTGTATGTGTGTGTATTCATATATATACATAATAAATATACACAGCACACACACATATATTACGTAAACAAAAACTTTTATTTTGGATGCGATTAATCGCGATTAATCATTTGACAGCACTGTTTTTAATACTCTCCTCCCATAAATTTTGTGTCTGAAAGGGAAACTCCTAGAAATGCATATTCAATAAGGTCAAGCGCAAAAATAACTGTGTCCACGCCTTTTCAGCGCTAATTCATCACTGCGCATCTTTAGTAAATCCTGACAGTTCTACTTTAACACCAAAAGACGGTTTGCGCTGGTGCAAGCTGTTAGTAAATCTGGCTCTAAGTCTGCTAGGACTCCTAATGCAATGATGTTCAGACATTTGTAAGCGCTCAGATGTGTTTTGGGATCACTGTCGGTTATATCTTGCTGGAATATCTCCAGTACCTTGCAGTCTAACCTACAGAGGCGTCCCTCGTGAGCCGACATGTCTCCTGAAGCCTGCAGGAAGTGCGGACGAAAGAAGCGCTCTTGAGCCGGCTCGCCCTCCACCTCCTGCACACGCGCTCGGACTCTGAGTGATGACAGAAATATTACCAGAGATGCAAACAGGTCAGGGGGGAAAAGAGTGAGAACATTGCGCTCATCGGGGGCATGCTCCACACACAAGTTCTTTTAAAGGTATTTGCTTTACATGCTCATTTGTAGTTACTTTTATTACCTTATACACTCTTAAAAATAAAGGTGCTTCAAAAGGTTCTTCACAGCGATGCCATAGAAGAGCCATTTTTGACTGCATAAAGAGCCATTCAGTCAAAGGTTCTTTAAAGAACATCTCTTTCTTACCTTTTTATAATCTAAAGAACCTTCTTTCGCCACAAAGAAGCTTTTGTGAAACAGAAAGGTTCTTCAGATTCTTTATGGAACCATTTAGACAAAAAAGGTTCTTCTATGGCATCGTGAAGCACCTTTATTTTTAAGAGTGTATGTCCAAAACTGTAATTTTTCACAAAAAAAACATCTTGTTGCAACATTTCACAATAATCAAAATTGAATATATTTGGCCCAAATCCCATGTTATAAAAGATGAAGTGCTATGCAGGCTATTAAACCAATACTGGTTGATTAGATGGCAATGCTGACCTAAAATGCAAAATAATTGCCCTCTCTCCCTTCACTGTTCCCACATCTCAGACTTCAAATATTTAAAATATTACCATTTTTAGACATAGTTTTTGAAGTAAAGAGTAAAGAAAATACGGTAACACTTTATTTTAAGGTGTCATAATACAGAGTAATTACCTAATTAAGTACTTAGTAGTAGCCATTGTACTTACATGAAACAAAATGTTCTTATCATGTAACTAAGTTATGGAACAGCCTGTAATTACAGTTTGTAATGATGTAATAGGCAACTACTGTTACACATATGTAACAGACCGAGTCTGTTACACCGCTACTAGTACACTTAAGTACAATCTTGATACACTTTATTTTAAGTAGCTTATGCCTGTGTACTTATAATTACGTTGTATAATGTATGCAACACATGTAACAATCTTTTGGTTACATAAGTAGCTGTGTAACAGACTTGGTCTGTTACATGTGTGTAACAGTAGCTGCCTATTACATCTACATAATTACAAACTGTAATTACAGGCTGTTCCATAACTTAGTTACATGATAAGAACATTTTGTTTCATGTAAGTACAACGGCTACTACTAAGTACTTAACTAGGTAATTGCTCTGTATTATGGACACCTTAAAATAAAGTGTTACCGAAAATACTATGCAAAACTTATTGAAACAACCACAGTTTTTATTTACCCCGCCCCCCCCCCTCCTCATAAAAACACTTTCTCACTGGATCTAAACAAATCTCATAGCCAGGTGACCTATTTTGATCTCAAAAAAGTGAGTTGTCACTGAAAGGTGAGGAGTTTGCATCTATGTATTACACATGATGCAAGTCTATTAAACTCTGCAGAAGAACTGTATGAAAACTGAGCACTGATCGGACTCACCTCTGCGAGTGAACCATGGGACGGTTTCGCACGGGACCCGTTTGGACAATCAAATGGCCAGAGCAACTTATTCTGCCCTGTGGACATGAAAACACGCTCAACTTTCATTTCTGCTGTACATCAGAGTCACTTCTGATGATTTTGTCCAGAATGCTTGCTGTCGTTACCTGTGGATTCGCTGCCATGACTGTATAATTGCCGTCATCATCATTTGTGACGGTTTGTATGTGTAATGAACACGTCCCATCACCCTGTCTGATCTTCTTATAGTGCTCGTTTTTCTTCAAAATCTGCTTTCCATCCTTAAACCAGTAAACCTGTGTGAAAAGTACAAAATAAAAGTCCATCAACAAGTAGTTTGGACTATATATTTATGTTTCTGTTATGCTTAAAGATTGAAATTAATCTAAACTGTCCAGAAAACAAATTATTTAGAAAACAGTAATGATTAATTATTAACCTACAAGCACTAGATTAATACTTTTTTTTTAGCTATATAAAAGAAATGAGTACTTTTATTCATTAAGGAGGATATATTAAATTGATCAAAAGTGAGATTAAGGACATTTTTACTGTTATAAAAATATTTCTGTTTCAAATAAATGTTCTTTTGAACTTTCTATTCATCAAAGAATTCTGAAAAAAAAAAAGCATCACAATTTGCACAAAAATATTGGGCAGCACAACTGTTTTTAACAAAATATGTTAAAATATATATATATTTTTAAGCAGCAGATCAGTATATTAGAATGATTTCTGAAGATCATGTGACACTGAAGACTGAAGTAATGATGCTGAAAATTCAGCTGCGCATCATAGAAATAAATTACATTTTACAATTTAAAAAAGTTATTTTAAATTGTAAAAATATGTCCATTTTATTGTATTTTTGATCAAATAAATGCAGCCTCGGTGAGTAGAAGAGACTTCTTTCAAAAACATATTTAAAAAATCTTACAATCCCAAACTTTGAACCATAAAGAGAACACAATAAAAGTGTTATTTTCTGTCCAAGCATTACAAGAACATCACAAGCTGTCAAAAACTCACTTTAGGAACCGGAATTCCAACAACTTTACAGGTAAATGTGACAGGAATCCCTTCCACAGCCCTGAAGTGCTTCAGTTTCTTGTCGAAGATGGGCGCGATGCATTTTCCAGTGGGAATTTCATCGTGCTGAACTTCATCGTCCGACTCTTCGACTGGAGTTCTCTCCAAACGAAACTCGATCTCACTCATTAGCCTCTGCTCAAAGCTCGACACCTTGTATTCCTACAAAACACATCGTTACGAATGATCTCATTACCTGAAATCATTCATGAACGTGTCCCGTTTATGTTTTCATATTAACTAAACTGTCTTATTAACTACTTTTTCCAGGTTCTGTGGAAATATTGCTCACAGTTGCTACCTAAATATTAAAGTTTTCAGTACAGTTGCATAATTAAACAATCAAACTGATAATAGTAATGTCTAAAAATAACAATAAACATACAGACAAAGAGATATCTGATAAATGACAAGGCTAATCAGTGGTCAGATTACTTTCAACAATCAGTGTGAACTTGTTTGCATGACGTATTTTACAACATATAAACCAATTACAATAAAAATTTGTGGAGATAATACAACATAACATATAACCTATTTGAAGGTAATTGCGACTTTTTATCTCACAACTTATCTCACAACACAGTTTTTTGCAATTCTTGGAAAAAAGTCAGAATTGCAAGAGTTAAACTCAGAATTCTGAAGGGGAAAAAACAGAATTGGAAGATTTAAACTCATTCAGAGAATTCAGAGAAAAAAGTAAAATTTAGCATTTTTTTATCCCGTGGCAAAAACAAATGAAGCAGAATTGCTAGATGTAAACTCAGAATTCAAAGAAAAAAGCCAGAATTGTGAGATTTAAATAAAGAATTCAGAGGAAAAAAGTCATAATTGTGAAATTTAAACAGAATTCCAAGAAAAAATTCAGAATTGCAAGATTTAAACTTAGAATTATGAGAAAAGCCAGAATTGTGAGATTTAAACTCAGAATTCCGAGAAAAAAGTAAAAATTGTGAGATTTAAACTCAAAAGTCAGAATTGTAAGATTTAAACAGAATTCCAAGAAAAAAAAATCTGAATTGCAAGATTTAAACTCAGAATTCCGAGAAAAAAGTAAAAATTGTGAGATTTAAACAAAGAATTCAGGGGGAAAATGTCAGAAATGTGAGATTTAAACAGAATCCCAAGAAAAAAAATCTGAATTGCAAGATTTAAACTCAGAATTATGAGAAAAGCCAGAATTGTGAGACGTGCATTGTAAATGTGCAATTCTGAGAAAAAAAAAGTCAGAATTGTGAGATAAAGTCATAAATGTTTTTATTCTGTGGTGGAAACATATGTTCCATAGGTTCTGGGGGTTAGAGAAAGGATGAAAAATGGTCATATATAACTAAATTATGAATGTTTTTGGTGCAAAAATAAATAAACACACAAATAAAAATAAAAACTAGGTTAGTAAATAGCTATGATATGAAACCTTTTAACACACCTTCCCATTTTAAAAGTACCTATTAGTATCTCAAGAGGCCTGTCCGGTAACAGCTCGCCTTCAGTTCTGGATATTCGCCAACATGTCTGAATGCAGTCACCTCTATTTATAATACAGAACAGCCCTGTTCATTTCTATCTCTGTCTAGTCTCTAAAGCCCAGTGCTCATGTTTACTCACAGATACTGTTTGCATTCAGATTTCATTCACATAGACACTGAACTGAACTGTGATTGCAATGAAAACACAACCCAAACTGCAGATGGACTAATGTAGTGCTCATGTCATTATTGTTTCTGTTTGAGATACCACTGAACACTGATATTAATATTCTCATGTAGTTAGTACAGCATTACATTAAAGTCAAGTTGCTCATGCATAATCTTTTGTGACAGAATTTTAGTTAGAGTATTAGTTACAATTTACAAGGACGTAGCTATATTTTTAATATTTGTTAAATGATTCTGATTTCAGGATTTAATGTTAAAATTTGCAGATTTTAAAACAATTATGGGTTTAAACATTCATACAATTAATTTTACATAACACTTTACAATACAGTCCCATTGGTTAACATTAGTTAATGCACATTAACTAACAATAAGGAAGACATTTGTTATAGTATTTATAAATCTTACTATTGATCTAATATTCTAATGTCATATCTAATCTATCGCTATACTAATCTATTATATATATATAATATATTAAACGCTACTTAATAAAAACACAACTGTTTATTTTTAGTTCACGTCAGCTCATGATATTAAGACATACATTAAATTAACTAACATTATCAAATGCTTTCTAAGTATTTTCCATTGTTAATGTAAACTGATATAGTTAACTAATGTTAACAAATGTAACCTTATTGTAAAGTGTTCATGAAATGTACTGCATCTTCCTCTAAAGAGAGTTATTATCCATGCAGTTTCATTAGTGGAAAAAAGCCACAGCTTTATATTAGCTCAGGATCATCTTGTTTCTCGTTTTAATCAAAATTGATTCTTATATTATGAAACTAATGCACTTCAGAACAAAGCACTGCTTGCAATGGAGAAAAATCCTTGTACCTCGTCATAGTTAATGACAGTTGCGGTGGGAATGTTTGGTCCGAGCGGTCGGCTCACTTCCCCCCAATAACTCTGCTTCTATGGAGGACAGGATGAATGACGATGATGTAAACACAAACGCTAGTCACACATCAAGACGAATGTGTGATAAACAGTGTTTTTATCATGTTATTCTGACAAGAAACACTCCAGCGTGTGAAAGTGTTAATATGGTGCATCACATTTGACACATGAAATGTGTTAAAACATTGAAACTGATTATTAAAAGGGAATGGTTGCATTGATGCAAAGCCACTAAATGATGCATGGAGATTTACAGACCACAGAAATGAAAACAAAAGGTTTTCATTAATAAATGACAGCCAGCAATACATTGAAATTGAAAGTATTAAATGTAATGAAGCCCTCAAATCAATTATACTGACATTTAAACTCGACATGAAAAAGAAGTAGGGTTGATTTCATGTTGACTTTAAACTTTTAATTGAAGTCCAATCCAAATTATTTTACAGAACACCTAAATATTTACAGATTTGCGGCGCTATGAAATATAAATATAAATATAATGCAAATGCAAATGCAAATAAAAAGTAAGTAAAATAGCAAGCATGCACTTAATCAAATGCCATGTAGAGTACACCAGTATATCAAATATGAAAAAAAAAACGGTGCCATGCAGGAATTACACATATATATCTATACAGATAATTATGGAATTATCTGTATACATGTCTATCTGTAATTCCTGCATGGCATAATTTTAATGAAATGAGAAAAAGTATCTCAGCAGGTGATATATTTTTGCATTTGGTGCAAGCCAACCAAGAGTTAGATTCAGCCTTCAATTTCAACATCAAAAGGAAGCTTGAAAACTTATTAAGCACAAGAGATAAAAAAGAACATGTTTTTGCTAATATCATTACGAAGTCCTAGATATTTTGTCTTAAAGGGTAGCAGTGATTTATTTTAGAGTACAGACTGATCAAGCTGTGGTACATAGAACATGTTATTTAGGGGGATATTTTTCTTCCCTATTCCTTCTCCATCTCCATCAATCTGTGTTTTGTGTAAGCACACACCAACTTAACTACTACAAACCAAGATTTAAACCCTCTGTAATAGAGAAGAAACCCGTAACTCAAAGTAAGATGATCAGAAACAGCAAAAACTTTCTTCTGTGAATAACAGAAGATGAGCAATATTATATAACTGAATTGTGTCTGTCAATCCTGCAAAAGCATGGCCTACTATTTGTACTATACACAACAAAACCCATCTTTGTAATATTTATGACACCACATACCTGCTGTCCAAAACTAAGCTGTTCATCTTTAAATTGCAATTTCTTCTCAATATCTTGTATCAGTGTTTCCTTGCTCTTGCGGATGTCATCATCAGACATGAGTCTGGAACCTCTTTGATTCTTCTTTAGTGCACCTTGAGGCCTGAACATGAAGTAACACAATGAGACTGAGGTAAGGCATTAAAATATGATACAAATACGTGTGTATATATTTAAGACTGTTGTTAAACAGCTCTAAAAAGACCATAGTGTCATTATCTACCTGAACTAGTTCGGTCTAGTCACAATGATTAACAATGTTTAAGTGCTATCTATATTATTTTAGGCTTCAAATATCTGGAATATAGTCATATAGACCACTTTTATGGTACTTTGCATCCTTGCTGAAACTTGCGACCC